>BJBW01000600.1:0-46015 GCA_004320125.1 Scolopax mira | reverse complement strand
TTCTGTATAATATTACCAGTATTTCTCCACATAAACTGCTCCACAGTTCAAACTAATGTGAACTCTGTCATTTTCCCTCAATCCCATTGGATCTAAGCTCTCTCCTCCTTACCCTCAAATACGGTACATATTCAGTATAGTCTGCATGCCCAGTTCACAGAGCAGCTTGTTCATTATATGCATCTTTTTCCCTGAGTGTATATTCAATAATAACATCAGTCATTCTACAAATAGCATGTCCAACTACTCTGTAACTCCCCTCTTTCATAGCGGGCCCTTGTCTTGTTCTACTTTCCATCTGGGAGAAGGAAGGGAGACAGCACTACTCTTTTCACTCTTCAGAATTTTCACAGCTTGTACAAATCATTGGTATTCTTTAAGATGTAGAAGACACTGGGGGTAAAATGAGCAATAAGAACTTCTTATTCTTCCTTGGAGTAAGTACTGGTTAAAGAGGAAGAACCGGCAAGACCAATCCCACTTTTGTTGACCTCAGCTTATGTATTTTGTATTTTAAGTAATTTTCTCTCTGAGGGAGGCTGGCAAAGAATAATGTCTGGTAAGGCAGTTTTATGTTAACTAAGCTGTCTAAGGGGAAAAAAATGCAAGACTGAGAAAGCCAACAAAGCAATATTTTAAAGTATTAAGGGTTTTGTCTGACTAAACCTACCTATATAATAATAGTAAACTATTCATTTACTCAAATTCTTACATACAGTCTAGAAAATTCGCTCGGTTTCACCCCTTAAGGAAAACATAATCAATAGCAATTACATCAAAGAATTTTACCATTGCTCCCAGATACAACAGAAAAGCTTATTTATCTGAATCTTTAATTTTCTGAAGATCAGTATCATACGTCTTGGGACTCAAAATTAAAGACCTGTCCTGGTTTGAGGCCCAAACTACGACAAGGCCTGAAATGGTGGGGGTAAGTGTGGGGTAAGGGCCTCAAATCACCATGCCTAAAAGAGTTGGTAGCAAAATTATTGTTTTGTTTCATTATTTTGACATAATATTCATTCTATTCCTTATCACAGAGCAGTTTCTGCTGACCAGTTGTCACTTATGTCAAGAAACTACTTGGGATTAAGGTTCAATGTATTGGGCCAAAGCCTTAGAAGGCCAAACCCTTCCATGTCTGCAGTAGACTTGTGTCAAAGAAAAATTGCTTCAAATCTGTGTGCCTTCAGTAAAACCTGCAGAATTTGGTATGTTATGCCTTTGGTCTCCCTGCGAGTCTAATTTGCCTGTTAGTTCATAGTCTGAATAAGCAGCATTAGCAGAGATGCAGCCCCATGAAATTTTCCAAGTCAGTGAGAAACTCTCTTCCCACTCTCTGTAGAAGTGGGCAGGCATTTTCTGATGGCTTTTAGCAGTAGTGAGCGATTGCTCCTTGGGTTGGCTCAGTTAACTCTGGCTAAAAGAAAGTCCAAGTTTTGCCCAGCTCTTTGACTGACCGTTTGCCAGCTGCCTACCTGAGGTAAGAGTGGTGCAGTCCACTTCTTCAGATGGAGCCTGTGAGTAGTACTTGCAAACTCTTGAGGGCGGTCAGGCAATTCAGATGATATCTTTGCCCTATGTCTGCAACCTTTTTCCTCACAGCAGCCTGCAGCAGTATTAGGGGGGGCAATCAACCTGGATGGGTCTTTCCTGTAGTAACTGTAGTGAAAAAACTGTCCAATAAATAGCAAAATGCAATTAAACCCACAAACAGAGAAAAAAAAAAAAAAAAGAGAGAAGCAAACTGCATAGCTACCTAGCTGACGATGTCCATTTAATCACTAAAGCTCCTAATGTATATTTTAAGAAACCAGCATTAAAGTAGGACAATTTATTTTGGAAGATGCATGATAAACACATTAAAGTTTCAGCACAGTGCCTTTCACAATTCAGTTAAGTATGGATTTTTTTCTGTGTTAGCTGCATATTTAGTTCTTTAAAGAACATCCATTTGCAATGTGCTTCTGTCTTTACATTCACTAGGGACCTGTGTGAGGACCTAGAGTACATACATGAAACCTTCAGGACCAAATGGACCAAAAAGATTACAACACTAAGGAGGACACCTAAATTAAACATTTATTCAGCAATGATGTAATCTAGTACTTGTCAAAGAAACACACAGAAAAAGTTGATTCAAAAACAGAAAAGATGACATCCAGTCTCACTTGCTTTGAAAATGAAGGTTGTAGAACAATTTCAGGATAGTTATTAGCTAATAATGTGTGTGGAGGCATCACAAGATATTTTATGCATTTAGACATCTATTTTGATTTCTAATGCAGGTGCTTATGTTGGTAACTATTCATCAGTGTGAATAAAATGTTTTCAACCTGTCTCTTCAAATTTTACTCGTTATTGTCTAAAAACTAACACATTCGCTCAAAGGGAGCATTTTTTATAAAATTTATAACAAATTAGTGATTTTACAAACATTAACAGATGCTTGCTTCCAGAGCATATATATGGTGGTTACCTGCAAGATACACAATCACTCTCAATTCCAACAGAATTTAAATTTTGTACATTTAAAGTGTACATTTAAATGTACAATACACATAATTGAGGCCAGATTTTTAGGAAGATCAATACCTATAGACATGAGCTCTTTTGAAGGTCAGAGTGTCTTGTTTGAGTTTGAAGTGGGTGCTGGGTCATCTGAAGTTAGAGCTTTGAAAGGGCTGGCTAAGAAGTTTTGAAAATCAGGAAATGAAATCTGGCTTTAATTTTTAATACATTGTGGATGTGATTTTTAGTTTAAGTATTAGATTTATAAGGCTTCTTTAATTTAGGCCAGTAACAAGTAGCTAAGCTGGCGATCTCCTTTTACTGGAATCCATCCTTGCAGACCCAGTTTTGTTGTGTCACATACTTACACGCATCATTCACTTTGACAGAAAACCATGTTTAGTAAACAGCAGCAGCTTTCAACATTAAGTACTATGGGTCCAAATGATCTTAAACCACTTCACAGAGTGATGTTTTTTGTCATCTGACAGATGGGTCATAATATAAAATAATTGGAAGACGTAAGCCTTACTACTTATTTTGGTATTTACAAAGTGTACTTGTCTGGAGGTATTCCCTTTATGCAAGGAGGAGAGACTTAGTTCCATTAGTTCTAGAAGACTGTCAGAATCACTATGGGATTCAGTATCACAGCTTTTTTCATAGGTTCTTTTTGCTTTGAATTTGCCAGAAATTTTGCCACTCTGTCAGGCAGTTGAGAAATACCTTTACAAAGCACAACTGTATTGATTAGTCATTCAAAGCATAGTATCTAAGATTAGACCAGAGCAAAGTAACAAAGCTTTCATACATCTACTAGATATAGAACAACCTACCTCCCTGAAAGCAGAGGATCGAGAATTTCACTTTTTCTGCTACAAGAAGCATTAACACTCTTCTCACCACCTCTTTTGTTCTTTTTTTAGAAGATAAAACCCTATTTTTTTTATGTTTAACATATTTCATTCCTTTTGGCTAAAAATCATTTAAGCATAATGTTCTATCATACCACCTTATAGTGCATATGGAAAGTGACTCGATTACTAAGTGATGATTCTTATTAGAGCAGTCATTGTTATCAATATCACTCTCTCTCTTGAGCAAGAAAAAAATCTTTTTAATTTCAGTAGACGACCAGATAAAAAACAGCATAGAAGAACACTAGTCTTATGTATTCTTCACTAAAAAAGTGAAAAGACAAACATTCTGTATATTGTCTATTACAGTCAGATCAAACCATGCAGGTTGTTTTGAGTGTTGGATCTGTTAGTGCAAGCACTGGATCTGTTAGTACAAGCACTGACACAAAGGGCATGTAATTTCTTTTTCTGTGTAAGCTAAACCAATACCTTATTCGTACACTCAACAATAAACAGTAGATTAAAACCAACCTTTATATTTTTCATATGTTTGCGGATCTTTTAAATGTACATGTGAAAGCAATACTTTGTGAACTCAGTTATAATGACTGGAATATGCCAATTAAATCCCCCTTCTCTCATAAAAAAAATGTTGAAACAATTCCTTCATGTTCTACCGTTGGGTTAGCAACTTCACACTCATGCAATGTTGTTCAAGCCTTTTCATGCCTCACCTAGCAGTAGTAATTCAATTCAATGACTCTGTTGTACTCCACATTGCAGAATGTCAGAAACTGTTTCATGCAATGTCAGTCATGTGCTAATTTGACAAATTATTTCAGATTCAAATAGTGAGAATTCCTTTGAGGATATTTAAACCCAAAGCATAAAATACACATTTGCTTCCCAAATCTCATGTTTTTTAACCCCAGAATTGGAATGAGCAATGCCTGTTTCACTACAGATGTCAATCAAGTTATGCAGAGATTCTTGACCTGCCTTCCAAGAGGAAAATATACCCACAGCATATTTACTCTATGCTAAAACATCAGAGGACATTACTGGTTTTAGGCCACTGACAACTCTAAACTTTGAAGAAGTGTTTTTCCTTCATACTAAAATGGTGTCTGAAAACACAGTCCATACCTCCCTGTAAAAGTCTTGTGAACTTAAGATTTTTCTTGTTTTTTTTTTTTTAAATGTGATCCAAAACTCACTGAAGTCAAAAATAGCATTTCTATCCCTGAATAGAATATGAATAACTTGATAATAAAAAACAGCTTTTATCTTTTACTCATTGTTAACTTATCATTCTTGTCTATAAAGTAAGCTACAAGATTTTTGCACATTGCTTTGACCTCTGAGTTTTTTCCATCAGTTATTGCTAGCAAAGACCAACATAAATCTTTAAGTAAATTCATAAAAACCCCTCAGACTCAGAATCATAGAAACATATAATTTTATATTGGGTTGGAAGGGACCTTTAAGATCAAGTCCAAACATCAAGCTAACACTGACAAAGCCATCACTAAACCATGTCGCTAAGCACCACACCTACCCATCTTTAAAATACCTCCAGGGATGTTGATTCCACCACTTCTCAACCTTTTCAGTGTAGAAATTTTTCTTAATATCTGACCTAAACCTCCCCTGGCACAACTTGAGCCCATTTCCTCTTGTTCTATCACCTGTTAACTAGGAGAAGAGATCAACTCCCATCTCACTACACAGTCCTTTCAGGTAGAGTGATAAGGTCTCCCTTCAGCCTCCTTTACTCCAGTCTAAACAACTCCAGTTCCCTCAGATGCTCCTCATAAGACTTGTTCTCCAGATCCCTCACCAGCTTTGTTGCTCTTCTCTGGACATGCTCCAGAATTTTAAGGTTTTTCTTTTAGTGCGGGTCCTAAAACTAGACACAGACTTCCAGCAAATGTTAGACATCTTAAGCCATATATGTCTCACCAAGGCAATTAAAACTTTCTATTAACAAAAAACTTTCCTGAAGAAACAGATGTGTTTGAAATAGAGACAAACTGGAGAAGAAAGGGAACATACTTGTCATTGGATAGAACAGAGTTATGAAATTGATGTATTTGTGTAATATGGAGGGTAAAAAATTCCTTGAGTAAGCAAAAGCAGGAGGGTGTATTCTGGTAACAGTATATTTTATTCTTCTACAAACCTCATATTGCCTGTGAAAGAACCTTGTTTTCCTTACATAGCTCTCCCTACCCCCCTCCCCATCATTTTTTTTTCTGCACTTCAAGTTTTCCATATCTTGGGATGAAACAGGAGACTCACGTCGGATGCACCCCATCTACTACTATGCTGTTATAAACTTTATGGAGAAAAGCCTAGAGCTGAAAGGTTATAATTCTAACTCCTATTTCAAGAATGCAATCATTTATAGGAACTGCAGAAAGGTAATTTTCATAATAATAAATACAATTTAACATGCTTATAGCACCATGAATCACGTTTCAATCTTTGGCATTATGAGCAACAACTGTACAGCAAATAGCATTACCTCTCTCAGAGCCATTGATTCCATATACAGCATTTATATCATCCAACAGCCTGACCCTGAAACACGTGTCATGGGATTTATATCAGATGTTAACATGTAGGAAGTTTCATTGCATAATCAAAAATTGAGACCTGTAAACCTAACCTTAAACACCATTGACAGATCTGTTGTCCATTCTGTTCACTCTCACCTCATGAAGCTAAATACAATCACACATATTTAAAAGATCTTGTAAAGATGATAAACACCACATAAGTGTTAAAAAGCCCACTAGGGAGCCATCAATTTGAAGAAGGGAACTTAAGAAAAAGCATACATGTATATGTATAGAGCAAACTCAGCTAGAGGGAGCATATGATATATATCCAGCATAATCTCCCCAGATTTGTAAAACAGCCCCACACATCAGACTGAAGAGAAGTTGGTTTTCTCTAGAAGACAGAGCAGCTGGAAATGTATAATCGTAGAATTTCTGGTACTTGTAGATGGAATATATTTCACAATGGGAAGTATTTGTTTTTCCACTAATGATTTGCATCCAATTCAGTGTTAAAAATTATTCTGTGGTGGAAATCCTTGTCCCCTTTTTAAATTTTATTTTCTAAAAATTACTCTTTTCAAGGTTAGTTTTAATAATACAAAAAATTTCACTTTGACAGAAGTTTTTGAAATGTCCTTTTCTGCTCATCACTATCCATCATATTTTCTAGGGTCATATTGTGTCACATCTGACATAACTCAATGTGACATTATAGTTCATAACCCAATACACTCCACCGAGTGATACTGTCCAATGAGTTTGTGCTAGACCTGTAGAGAGCAATGCACCAAATAAGCAAATTGGGTAATGAACAAAACCTTCAAAAGTCCTCAGATGGGTGCTGCAAGGTTCCCTGTGAGGACTTGTTCTTCATTTCTTGCCTGAATGGGTAAGGAAAGCAGAAATTCAATACATTTAGAGTCACAAAGATTGCCAATGTTCATTCAGTGAGCAGTAGAGGTAAAACTTTCACAGCAGGACCCAAGGCTTTTCTTTTATTTTTTTTTATTAATTGCTGAAAACATCGATATGATTTGTTCTTTTATGAAAAAAAATTAGGACTCTAAAGCCATGGGTCATTGAAGGCCTACCCCATGGCTCTCCTGATTTCTTCTATGTGGTCAATTAACTGCAAAGAGACTACAAGACCTTTCCAAAGTTTTTTGTCTCCAGGGCCTTCTGCAAAAGAGGGACAGATTTCCACATGTAATTAACTTGCACTATGGCTTGTAGTTTATAACTGAGGAAAATGTCACTGAACCCCTCACATGTCCCCATTCTAACCTGAGATTCTAGATCTATACGGAGTGCAGAAAGGCAGAAGTGGGAAGCACGCCATGCTTTCTGTCATTCGCCAGCCTAGGCACAGACACACTCATCCCTAAAATAAAAGTTAACGTTTTGGAACATCTCCAAAAGGAGCAAAAGAACAACAAGATGATGGATGACTCCAGTTAAACCTCAGGGAACAAGGAAGGTTTAAGTAAATATTTTAGTAATGGAGACTTCTTGGTTTCTCACCTTTACTTTTGAAAGCAATACCAAGCAAAAGGACCATATCATTTAGGACCAGAGTTGCAGCCATCTAGCATTCATAGCTGGGTAACATTTTTGAAGTAATGCAGCTGCAGCATCCAATAGCTTCTACTACTTCACCTAAAGCTAAATTTCCCAAAGGTTATTTCAGTATCTGCTGAGGCATACATTTCTGATGAGGTGACTCGCTGTCTAATATATAACAAAATATTAATTATGTTGCCTTAAGTCATACTAAGTCATGTATGATCTGTTTTGACCAAAAAGAAACAAGCATAATTTTTTTTCTGAATTTTCAGTTCCTCAAAGTTTTTTATGTGTGTTTTGCTAAAAACAAAAAGAAAAAAAAACAACCAAAAAAAACCCCAAAAGCCTCACCATCAAAACATTGTTTTCATCATCTGGCTATTTCTTTTATTTTACATTCTTCATTGTACTGAAGCATGCACAGTTCTAAGGATTCCAACTTCAGAGACTGAGAAGGGAGGAAAAAAGGAAATTTTGGGTTTGAATCCTACGTTGGTTCTGCAGATTTCTAGGAATCAAACAATCCTAGTAAGAAAAGTGGCTAAACTTGAGTTAGTGTATGAAGATAAGGTCTGCATAATAAAAACAGTGCTTCTAGATGTAGATTAAGACAGTGACAACATAAAACAAGATATATATACATCTTCTGGTTTTAGATGTTTTTAATGTTATGAGTAATTTGAAGATTATATGAAAAGATATTTGGTCTTTATCAAATACTAACAGATGTGTATATCACTAGTTGTAAACAAATAGATTCATTAAAAATAATTTTAATCACATTGTGTAAACAAACATTAATGCTGAGCAGGTAGCAATGCTTATACAAGTTTCATATAAACACAGTAGATTTGAAGAAACTTTAATGCTGAAAAAGTAAGTTTTAGGTATGTGCTATAGTGCAAATTACAATACAGTTCTAAAAAATGTATTGGGAAAAACATGATTTTATATCTCTTTGGGTTCAGAGAAAGAACAAGTATTCACACAGTCTCCTCAAACCTGGAATTTATCTCTAAGAAGCTTGCCAGAATAATAGTACAAGGAGTTGCTGATTTTTTAATGCCATTGTACAGCATGGTTAGTGAATTATTCAGTGAATCAAACTGCCCATGGATAATTTAAAACTAACATGTTCTGTATGCCAAATCCCACATACAAACCATCCTTTTGGTTTAAATAGTTTATTTTTGTATTAATTTGAAAAATAACGGGGGTGACTTTCTTGAAAGAAAATGTCTCTATGCTGCTTCAGAGAAGAATATTACAGCACAGACCTTATAGAAGTTTTTTCTGAATTCCTCTCCACTGTTAATGTCCAAAACTGCAATAAGTGGGAAAACAGTGAGACAGTAAACAAACCAAGAAAGAAACAGATCCATTGCAGTCAAACGAAACTGGGCAGACAGAAAAAGGCAATATTTGTATAATTGGTATCATACAGCAAGGTTGGGTCCTGGCCTACATTCAGGCCTCTTCCTAAGCCTGATGATGACCAGCTTAAGCACAGAAAAGTTCTGCAACAATGACTGGAGTAAGACTTGTAACCTAAGGGCAAGTCAAACCCTAGGGACAGACTTAAAGTCCAAATTAAGATCCACATGTCCCAAATGATGTTTGCTTGGATGTGATATTGTGGCTGTGATCCATTTCTTCCTTCAGCCTAGGTACTAAATTCCTTTATTTTAGGCAAAATGAATGGAAATGAAGGGGGGAGACTTCTTCCTTCATACAGAACTGTGTTGCTGTATGGCTGAGCTGTTAAATTTTCATATGGAATACAAATAACTTTCTGCTCCAGTCGTAACCTGTGTGGGAGAAAGCAAAACCACTGGATTCCTATGCTACTGTGTGTGCTCTCTTTGCACTATTGGATTAAAAAAGGAAGGCAGATAGGTGATAGATTTTCACACAGAAAATTCCCCAGACTGGAAAATTTAACAAGAAATGTGACTTAAGAAGCTTCTCTTCTTGTTACTGGGTTAGGAATATGTAAGGATGGTCAAAAAAGGAATGGCTTTTTTCTGCATGGCCATTTAAGTTCACACCTCACTCTTTGACTGACCTCACTTGAAATAACTGGTAAAGTCCCGTGGGCCCAAGGGTCATCATTGGATGGTGAGATAATCAGAATGTCCCCTATAGCTTCTCATGAACAAATTATAACTTAGATAAAATGAGAGACAGAAAACCAGAAAACAAATAGTGAGTGATGGGTTTCCAGATGTATTGTATTGAAGTAAATGGGAATTCTTCCCCTGGATTCAGTGTCCAAGTTTTCACCTAAAACAGCTATGAAAATGACAAAATAAAGTGCAATACGTCATTCTGCATATGAGCAAAGAGAGTAAATTTCAATTGCTAGAAGTTTTCACTCTCATTCACTCCAAAAAGTAACTTTGCACTTTCCACAAATACCTCTGAAACCTCATGTTACTTGTGGAGAAAGAGGAAGTAACTTCCCTGTTTTTTCATGACCTCCTGAGATCTTTACTTTGTTATATTCAAACATTCACAAGAGAAAAGAAGTATGATGGGGCTTCTTGCTCTCTCATGTGGTGGTACAAGTTATGGAGCAAGACTTTTAAAGTCAGAGGTGGCATTCCAGTGTACAGATGCTGCAAAGAAATATAGAATTGGTGATGTATTATAACAAGGTGGGAGGAAAAAAAAAAAAAAAGCATGGCAAGCAATGGGACCGTGAACAAAGAGCATTCCAAGCAGATGTAAGATCATTAGGTTAAATATTGCCAGCTATATAGAACCACTTTGGCAGCCTAAATCATGTAGGAATTTTTGGCTTTATATCCATTTTAAAAAATGTGGGAAAAATAACTATAAAAAAATTTACAAGTATACACTCCTTTTTCTCCTGGATGTCTGCAGTTATATATCACTTCTGACATTGGCATTATTTCTGAAGTTCCTATTAACTTCAGTCAAAATTGCCAGTACTCGACTTGATAGTGTTTGTGGATGATGTTCAAACAGATCTCAATGCCAAAGAAGAAGCAACCAAGGAGAGTTCTGAATAAATAAAGAAATAAATACCATATACATGAGGAAGGACAAGGCGGAGGCTTTGCACACTGCCGTGCCTGGCTAAAAAAAACCACAGTCTGACTGGAATACCATCTTTGGAAACCAAGATCTTCTATAGCTGTTTCAGGGACAGCTACAAGCACCCTTGAAAATATGCTCTGAGAGGAAGTTGTGAATGTCCACCCTGTGATAATATTGTCTATGGGAGGAACAAGTACAGTACCAGCCTTAAAAGGCATAAGCTAGCAATGAAGTTTTCCTCAATTAGGTCTCCCACTGTAATGGTCCAGCACAGAAAGATAATTGTGTGATACCTTTTACCACATTTTTTTTTCTATGGGCATTCTCAGCAGCAAGAGTTTCTTTACAGTGTGACATGAGAGCAACCTCTCCTCCAGGTAAGAGTCTCAGTGTTGTCTTTCATCTTTGCTTCGACAAGCTTAATAGTTTCCTCCTCTCCAAGAGCAGTAACCACCTTCTGATACGTTCTCAAACTTTCACTAGAGTAGGGAAACCACTCTGCAAGCCTTCTCAATTCTCAGCAGTCCTGTGCTTTCCTCAAATTAATCTGTTGAATAGAAACAATTCCTACTCCAGAACAAATTCATCTGCCAAACAGATGGAATTCTTGAAAGGATATAACCTAAATTTATCTGCTGATATCCTAGTTCCTTTCTATTTAAGAAATGTCCTGAAGTCAACAGTTATGAACAAAAATAAAGTCAAAATATGGACATAAACTTGGGTTTAGGTTGTAGCCTCTGATAAGGCAATTTCTTATAGGTCTAGGTTTTATAAACAAAAATGTTTCTAAATTCTAGGGTTTGTATAAAGAATAGAATAATAGGCTACAACTCTAACTCACAACAGTGAGTGACATCCTATAATGTGTCAGTAATATATAAGCAGAGCACCTTCCCATTATGGACCATCTGCATTGTGACCTGTCTCTATATAATTACATAAGAAGTTTGCTGTACTATGGTAATTTCCCATCCTGAGGAAGAAAGACGTTGAAATACTTCATTCCTTAGAAAAACAGCTGCTTTCTTGAATCCCATGATTATTGTGGAAATATCATTTTAACAGACATATCACCGGTTCCATCATTTCCATCACTGGAAAACATGTGAAGTAAAATTCCTCTATATAAGTGTAGGTGTCTTGTTCAGAACTTATCAGGGCATTTTGTTTGAGGATAGGAGCAAAATTATTCTTGTTCTTTAGGAGAAAAAAATTAGTGGAAGTTATAATTAGATAAAAATTGAGTAATCATCATGTAACTAACACATTTGACATCACTTCTGACCTGTATTGTTTTTAATTAGATGGTTATTATTCATAAGAATGAAAAAAATTAAGCTGATTTTTTTAACTGTCATCCATTGTACCTGACATTTCCCCCCCTGTGCTTTGCCACTGAATGAATGGATATTTACAGTGTCGTTTGACAGTGTGCTTGATAGAACACTCACCTTATGCCTCTGCTGTTATCAAGGGCAAGTTACATTTAAATCCATTCTTTGCATCTGCATATGGAAGAATTATTGAAGACTCCTTTTGAAAATAAATGGAAATGTTAAATATTAGGAAAAAACCATCATTTTGCTAATGAGCAAAGTTATGAGAAGTTAAATATTTCTCATTCAGATCTGAAATTTGGACATTAGCAAACAGAATTACAATTATGTTCTATCATTTCAGCCTCTGTCTGCGAAAAAGAATCAAATGTTGTTTTAAATTAATGAAAATGGATTTTTAATCCTTTCCTAATTAAAGCCATTTTATTAAATATTTTGTTGGACAGCAGAATATCATTGAGCAATTTAGTTTTTACTGTTACTAGAAGTTGTTACTAGAAGCCTTAAAGTGGAGTTGTGCAGAAGGTATAGCAATCAAAGTTACATTGCAGCAAACAATTAGCATAAAAATCCATTTCCAAAAACTTTCCAATTCATATAAAAGAGTGACATCTATTTCCACCTTTCATTCAATTAGAATCTTTTTAAGAATAAGAAAGAATGATGTTTCAAAAGAACTAAATGTTACTGTATGGCATCTGCAGAAAGTGAAATTTAAATATAAGTGCAACTTGACGATAGGTTTCTGGCATTTATTAAAAAAATAATTTGTAAGCATGAAGCTAAAATTGTGATGACAAAAAATGAAAGCTCTCTGTTTGAATTTACTGGAACAGATCTTCAGTGACAATGTCATTCCCTGTCATTCCTGTGTCTCGAGAATGCTACATACTGTACCTATGTAGTTTCTTTTCTCCTAAGAAGGAAAAACTGAGATGTCACATAAGTTTTACATTCAAAAATCATCAAAGTTGCACGCTGAAGCTGAAAGTTACTCTTTTGAGCTTTGCATGAACAGCAGCCTTTTACAATAATTCATCATGCCTCCTTCACTGTGGATCTATTGATCAAGCAGATGTATAAGAGAATAAAGAGGAGTGTAGGCCATTTCCAGTTACAGGTAAATTGATTCATTAAATCTGTCAAAGAAAAAAGTATTCAAAGGCATGACAAGGTTCTTCAGTCCCCGTACAGCCCAGACAAGTGTTATTTATATTATGTATTGTCCCCATTCAATTTGCTAAACTGTTTATTTGACATTAAAATATAATGTAAGGAAGATTAAAAAGGCCAAATTCTGATATCCTTGCTCAGAATGAATAAGGATTTGTCTGGAAGCAGTGAGACAATCTACAGCACAGAATTAATAGGCATAGAAAAGCTAAGCAATATATTAATGTGGAGCATGATGACAAACTGAAAATATTTTACACTTCTAATCACTGCAGAGTGAAAGAAATTATTAACTTTGATAAAATGTTTTGCGTATTCTATAACCGAATATTGTATAATTAGAAATAATGACAATAATTTAGAATATACCAGGAAGAATCATATCGAACAATCATATTCATTATCTTATAATAAATTCCTCTAACTCAGTACTTATTACACAGTTATTTCAAATCTCATTGGATAACAAAAAGATAACAACAGTAAACATACAAGTCTGGGATTGGCAGTGAATTGGAGTCAATAACTTAATATACCAGATATTTTCTACAACCCTTTCACTGAAGGACATTTGAGGGAGGAATGAGGTAGCCAAAAAAGTTACCGTATGGAATTATCTTTTTATCACGTCGCTCACTGAATAATTTATCATCTAAATTTATTTATGAAAAAAGACAAACTACTTGGAAACTTCTTGTGTTGCTAAGCCAGGCTGAATCCTTTAGCTGTGACTTTCACATAATTTTTGTCAATATAACTGACACAGTGAGAATGAGACAGCATGGAAGAATAAAACATGAGAATGGAAGAAATTACCTTTAGTTACTTTTTACTGTTCCTTATAGTGGAAAAGAATTGAAAAACAACCTGAGTTATGAATATGGATCATATTTTCATTTCATAGGAGGTATAGGATGCTCTGCAGTAAAATCCTTTACTCAGCCACAGAAGTGATGTTATATGTTGTGAGATCAGACAACCAACATAGGAAATACCTACTGAAAAAAAAGATAGTGGGATAGTGTGGCTTTCTGGCTTTCCAGGATTGGATTGAAAATTCATTGTAGTAGAGCTCTAAGCTACTTTTACTGTGTAAAATAGTTATTCTCCTAAATTATATGGCCAACAGAAGTGGGTGATCTAGAGGATGCAGGGAAATCTGTAGTCAAAACAGTCACTGGATCTTTTGCCCTCAAGTTCCCTCCTGCTGGCAGCAGGGTCACTTCAACTTCCCCACAGTGGAGTTACTCCTTTCAAGTACTTCATAAGATGAAGAAAAGCCACAGGTGGTCATTTTCTCCTCTCTTTAATACTTTTCTTGCTTTCACAGGAAAATCTAAAGAGATACTACAAAAAACATGAAAAGCTTTGAGTTCAAATCAATCTAACTTCATCAGCTCTGAGTGTTTTGAGAAAACACAGGCTTAAGCTCCATTGGTTTGGATCCCAAAACACAGGTTTATGGCTCACCGGGACCAAAAAGTAGGTGTAGCCATGACTGCAGCTAAAAACTACAGTCACAGTGAAACAATTCTGTTCCTTCTTAAAGAAAAGAGATGTTCAAGATGTGCAAACTAGTGAAGTGAAAACTGGTCCTTCTGGGGTTTGGATAGAAGATTTGGCTAAAAGTAGACACACGTGTTACATCTGTGCTGCTGACAGTGATGCAGGGATACTGCCAAGTCATCTTCAAATTAGCTAGCTGAGAAACCAGAAGCAGGCTTACCGAGGCAACATGGACTTCAAAACCAGATGCCCAGCCCACATGAGAAGCAGACTCAGCCCACACTGAGTTCTTTGCTGCTTTGGCTAAACTGTATCTTTAAGTCTGCAGAGCAGACAAGCCCATAGGCAAAACATAAATGACTTAATATTAAACCTTAAAGGCGAAAGGCAGAAGTGCATCTGAGAACATATGGATGGTGGTTTTATGGGTAAACACAGTGATGATGTCTAACAGTCAATGGGCAGGTCAACATCAAGTGACCCCTTTTCCCCCAGCCTTAGCCTGACTTAGCCTTGGCCAAACACGTTCTCTCCTGCACTTTATTTTAAAGATGGGATGATTGCTTACCTCTATATCCCATCGACATTTGAGAAAATTATCGCAACAGTTGTCTGTCACACCAAACCTGAAGCACATCTGTAGCAGCTGACAGGTAAAGGACAGGTAGGGAAGAGCATAAGAATAAGAAAAGTTTCCAGAGTTTTCTCTCACTTTAGTGAATTGCAGAACAAGGAGGGATGTCAAAGAATGTTTCTTCCATAAAATTTTAAGTCCCCTTTGGAACACATACAAGCTTTTTAACATATGTCATGTCTTACAGTGAAGTTACTGTGAAAAAAACCCCTCTTCTTTATTTTTGTATTTTTTATTTCCCTTAAATAGTTGTTTACTGATTTTGTTTGATGCCTCCCTAGATCTTTTAGCAGAGGCCATAAGGAGCAGTCCTTCCCTCCACTTTTTCTCCATCACACATTTTTTTTTTTTACATTTTTCTTTTAAATTCTTCATTGATCTTTTCTTTTTCCATATAAAACAAGGCATCCATGCAACGTAAGTGCAGCCAAGTCCATTCAGCTGTTTCTTCTCATTGTTCACATAGTCCTTGTCAAGGCTTTTTCAATTCTCATACCTACTTTTTTTAAAATGTGGGATGAAAACTGTGGAAGACGCTGATAAATGTACTCAGTGAAATTACAATGGTTCCTGTTCTGTTTTTTGTCATTTTCGTAATTATTACTGATTTTGCATCATGATCATTATTTTCCATTGTGCTAAATTTTCATAGAACTCTCTATTATAAATCCAAGATTTGATTCCTGAATATTAACTATCCATTCTGAACTTATCACTGTGTACATAAAATTGAGATATTTTTTTCCCATTGTATTTATATGTATTCATCCTTTTTTATTCTATTTTATGAGTCATTCAAAATTGTTCTCAGAGAAGAGCAAGAATAAAGAAAAGAAGTCAGATAATTTTAAAAGTTTATTTAATATGAATATTCAAAAAAAACACCAATGCAGATTTAATTTAATTACACATTGTTCAATACTGTTTAGTTATATGTTGTTACTTGGCTATACATAAACTGACAACAGATGATTCGTATGTAGCAATTGAACAAATTAATACATAGGCATCTTATGACTGTCTATCACTCAGTTTCTATTAGAGGGATATTGCAGCTTTTTAGTCTTTCATTATTCTCATATAAAAGTTTATAGGAGACGTAAACCATTTCCAGATCATTCTTATCCCAGTGTGGTGTTGAGATGTAAGGACTGACTTCAGTATACCTTGAGCTTGTTCAAATAGCAGTAAACAACAAGACAAAATACATAAAGCTTCAATCTTATTTTCTGTGACTTTGAAAACGTGAATTTCTTCTGTATGTCACACATTAGAGGGGGAAAACGTCAGTACAAATAACTCTCCTGCAGATTTCTTGTGTGCTCTTGACCAAAACTCCTGTAGACTGATTATCAGCCGACACACTCCAATCAAGTTCTTGCAAAATTGAACTTGTGTGTACATATACCTTTAGAACTTATCCAACAGGCAGATGCTGTGGCCCTAAACTGAGAAAGCTCATTTCACCTTTCTAAACTCTGTATTACATTTGGCTGTATCTGAATTCACTTTGTGATGAGTGAATTTCAGTTCACCAAAAGTGAGAGCAAAAAGATGATATTCTTGCCTTTTCTTGCTGTGCCTCTCTTATTCATACACAGTTTTGAAAAGTCCTGTTTCATTACGAAAATTTGGACAGAAATGGATCCTTTGAAAAGAATGTTAAGAATAAATCTTACATTATCAAGGGCAGCTGTCTCTTGTTTGTCTGTGAAAGTAATCTTCCTTCATATCCTGATATCTCAGACATAAGGAAATGATTCACCTTTGACACAAGAGAAAAATGTGTTTAGTTCTAAGGCTGCATTTTTTGTAATACTGGGATATATGACTGAATTATATACACTGGTATTCACATAGCCATATGGGTCAAATAATAAAAGTAATTTCATAGATTAACATAACAAATATTTATGTATCTCATTGCTTTTGAAAGTGTAAGTTTCACAAGCACATATTCTGTTTTATTTCAAATTTATACAGTCCTCTTCCCATCTCTCCCAGGAGTTAAAATAAAACAGCATCCAAATATTCTAATAATAAAGCTTGTCAGAAAAGTGGACTGATATGTATTTTCTGGAAAACAATACTGTTTAAAGACTAAATCAAAGCAAAGGTCCCTGTCAGTCCAAAGACAGTGTGCTGTCTTTGATATTATCCACTCCCATAATCGTACTTCTATGACAGTGAACTGAATTTGATCTCTAGCAAGTCATCAAGCTTTTATGTTATATAAGAAAGCTAAAAAGTGATTAAAACATGTTATTAAAATGGTCTGTACGATAGTTCAGTTTTCCAAATTCTTGCTATCAATTAATTTAGAGAGACAGATTTAGATATGAATTTAATGCCACATCAGGGAGCATCCAAGATAGATGTGGAAAAAAAATCAATAAACAATGAATTAAAGGAAAATATTAAAAAATACATTTATGGATTTACTTGCAATAAAGACAAAGAAACTTATCCTAAGTACTTGGATTAAAAAGGGTTGTGAACTGATTGTGTATTGTAAATCAATTGCAGAATACTTGCTAATTTAAAGGAAGCAACAAATCTAAATGTTAGAGCAGATTCAATGAATGCTTTCTTTAGGCATCATCCATTCCCTGCAAAGAATGTCTCAGGATTACAATGTCTACTTCAGCAAAATAATCTGCCATGAACCTACACAAAATTTTTGGCTTGTGAAAAAAATTGAATGTTAATGGTATTTTACTGACATGTCACAAGCATTAGCCACGTCACCAACTAGAGCAGAGCTAAATGTTAATGACAAGATTGTCAGAAAAATATTACGGGACATTTTCATGAAAAGTTTGAATTCACGGTGTTATAGAGCCAGTGATGGTGCAGCAAAAAGCTCCTGCAGCTGGGAATTTGCAGCCTCATTCAGCCAACCATCAAGACTATAGACTTTTTCTCTCTCAAACAGTAGAAAGAAAGTAAGCTTTTCTCCAGCTTGTAAATATAGGGTGGTTGTGTGTTTTCCCAGCTGCTGCTCCTGACATTTTCACCCATAAGGAAGGATATTTCCACTCCCCCTTTTTTGCTCCCTATTTCCACTAACATTCTCAGGATTTCTACATTCAAGGTGTGATTCTGTTTGTGATGCTTCACATATATAGATCTAAATTTTGAAAATTGCAATGACACCTTTTCCAAAAGAATTATATTTTGGGCAATGGTATTCTTTCCCCTTCTTCAGTTATGCAAATGGTGGATTTGCATGAGCAGAAACTCCGTAGCAGTGGATTTAATTGTTATGGTCCTGGTATGGTTCATCACACCCCATCAGTGATTACACTGTTATCAGTTTTATTCACATAGATACAATCCAGTATTTTGCTGCTGATAGCAATGGCAATGGCAATGGCAGGCAAGGAAAGGGAGGAACAGAAAAGGGGAGGGAAGGGAACTGTTATTTCGTTCAGCTGAATCCCTTCTCACTAATCATGAAGTATTTTGTAGAATTTGATGTTTTAAAAGCTTCACATGGTCATGTCATCATTTCTGATGATAATTTAATCACATACCTAAACACATGAAAAACATTGCCCTTAATCAGAATGCTGCCAAGCCTTATATTTATTTTCATTAGTGCTATTGGAATACAATATTCAGCACAGATTCAGGGCATGGTTCCTTTGTTTTCTTTTTCCTAAAATTATATTTTATTTTGAGAAAGTAATTAATCTGGAGAAATGATTTAAAAAATAGGCAAGGACAATAACATTTATTGAATGTAGTTGTGATAAAGCTTAGAGAATGGACTGAAAAAGTTTGATTTAGCTTTTTAGTGTTTCCATAGTACAGGGTAGGCTGGAAAAAAAAAAAAAGAAAAAACCAAAAGAATTATTTTCCATGCCAAATAAGTCTCTTCATACTACAGTGCTATTTAGTTTTTGGGAGACTTTTTCCCTCCAGTCACACTATTATTTGAATGACTTCACCCTCTCCATAGACGATTAGAGACTGGAACAAATTAGGATCCAGCTTCATATCATTCCTTGTCAGAATATTCAGACTCACGGGCCATCTTTTCAGCAGAGAGCTCACCCAGTTCAAAACTATTCAATGATATAAACATGTGTAAGATACTGTGTCTTCCCTCGCATGGTAATAACTAATGATCATGCTGCTCCCTTTTCATGTCCATGTGGAGGGTCTTCTGGAGACATTCAACAAGCAAGGCCTCCCAAAAGGCATCCAAATTCAAGTGCCCGTGCCCTAATTTATTGTGGAATCAAGGCAATCTATCTCAAAGTTTCCACCTTCCAAATAATAGCACCATTTTTTGCTTTGTTAACGAAGAGTTTCCGACTAAGTGCACAGATTTCTTTATGCCTCTGCTTCATAAGATCATGAGTTTTAGGAGTGCAGGGATCTTACAAATCCTTGTTGGCCCTTCTATCCTTCAGGGTAGCCCTTATTTGCCAGTAGCTTATGTACCAATTCAGACCGATATACCCAACTTTATTCCCTGAGCTTTTTGGCATCAGCCTAGATGTGTCCCACCACTAGCAAGGAAATAGAGAAAAAGAACATATGAAAGCCATGAGACCAGAATTTTTTGTAATGAAAGGAAGTGCTATTCACACCAAGCATAATTAAAGTGAGGCTTATTGCTCCAGGACTTTATGGATAGAAGAACAAAGAAAAGGATACAAAAGCAATTACAGAAATCCATGGAGGAATGGCCTATTGAGGGTCTTAGTAAAGGTAAGGAACTTAGTCAAGTTCACTAACTCCATTAGCCACAAACTGCCAGAACCTACAGAGGAAGAAATACTGCATATTTCCACTGTATTTGCCCTGTTCCTAAACTGCTTCCCCAAATATCCCTCACCAACCATTTTCAGAGTCAGAATATCACCTAGACAGATATGAGAAATTCTCTTCTGTGGCCACTGACACCTCAAATAATTGAAATAAAAACGTATTTTTGCTAGCTATTCATTGCAGGACTATTGAATGGAAAATAACATATTGTCAGCTTGATTATCTTCATGACAGCAATGCAATGGTGTTAGGAATGTATTGAAGCATAAAAAGGCCCTTAAAATGTATAACATAGGAGAATATGCTATAGCAGTATCATCGTTTGATGTGAAGACTGAGGAAAACAGTTTCCTTCATTTTGTTTCAAATGCCAAAAAAAGATTCAGAATTATATTGCGTTTTGTCAGGCTTGTATGGAAACATTGAGGAATGTCTCCATAACCCACAGATGAAAGGATCCTAAAATCTTTTCCAGCTATTAGAATTATTTTTTGGATAGAAGGGAAGAATTTCTCAGCTGCAGCTTTGGATTCCTTGTGCATGACAAAATTAAGTATGCAAGAGAAACATTTTCAGGGTTTAGTATTTCTTTAACAAAGTCATTTATTAGAGGTTTTAAAAAACAGCAATTTAATATTGAAGGCATTGTGTATGTGGTTGTTTTTTCATAGAAGGAAAATATTACAATAAATATTGGTGCTATATGTTTATAACTTCTCATAAACATAGCTAACTACTAAGTCAGGGACATGTAATGTTAAAGGAGTAAGAAGTAAGGAATTTCCATTCAATATTACATATTATCACCCAAATATCTGACTTTGTGTTTTGATTTTAGCAAACCAAATTACTTTTATCTGATTCAGCCACTTCCTTTGCAAAAGTAGGACTTTTCAAGAAATCATAAATATTATAGAAGGGTTGAAACTTGTCAAAAAGTTGAATATGGAATATTTGAGGAATATTGTGTCATGAAAGATTTAAGGAGGTATGTGTGTATGCTTCAGCAGCTTAATGATAGAAATGTTCTCTCAATACCTTAAAACTTGTGACATTTATTATATTCATTGCTGTCACAAATGCAGCAGTGAAATATATATAATAAATACACATACATATGTTCCCTGTATAAGTAGATGATGAGATTGCAGAAACCTACTAAGTAGTTATTCTGTTGAGGCTAAACTTTTAATTAAAGTTATTTTCCTCTTATCTGAAAATATTTTAATAGATCTTTCCTCTAGATGTTTATTTTTAGAAACAAAATGTATTAGATATCTGAACTGTAAATACTATGGTTTTAGATTCTGAATTGACTTTACAATAACTGAGTTATGAAACTGAGGTCAAAAGATGGTCATCCAAAGGCAATGAATTCTGTATAGTTAATATATGACATTTTTATCAGATTTCTTCTTTCACAGGCATTGACTTGCAAGTTTCACAACAAGAATCGTGTATTCAACGGCTCTGTTGACAGCCTAGCTACAGAAGCAAAAGCCAGTGAGAAGCACTCATGTATTCCTACACACACTGAATTGATTAGGGTCAGGCTGGGTGACCTGAGCACACAGGCAGATGTGCCTCCTTGACTGCTGGAGCAAGGTGAGCAGATGGGAGCAGAGACACCACACCAGCACTATCTCTTTGGAGTCAGGCTGCAGATGGACATGGTGCTGCTCAGTATTTCCCACTTGGGAAAGATCTAGGATGAAAACAAGACCTGGTTTGCCACCTCAGTAACCACCATTTTATCACTGAACCTGTTGCAGCAAAGTCTTTAACCCCTTCAAATCCAACCCCAGAGTGGCTGTTACAAAGATGTAAAGGCAATACGGACATTAACAACAGTCTAAAAGTCTGCTTAGTGATTCTGCTGTATGAATGCTTTATAGACATCTGCATTCAGAAATAGATGAGTATTGAAGTGCTGATGACGGCCAAGGTCTATTGCTCAGAAGACCTTTGAGGAGCCTGCTTCAAAAGTCAACTTGACACAACCTGTGTTACGCAGTGGTGGTTACAGTCTGAGTGCCAGATGAGTGCATTGTGAGATAAACTTCCTATCTCCTCTGTCAGGGGCAAATACACAAAAAATACCAAAAAATACAACTGTTTTATTTTTTTTGTGTATCCAAGATGCACAACTGTCAAATCTGCAGTCAAGTAGCTATCTGAAAGCAACAAGAGTCCACCATTTCACCTTACCTTCACATGCTACAACTCCAAACCAGGGTGAGCATAAGCGAAAATGAGACAGTAGATTTATTTTTTGATATAGACAGTTTGCTGTATAGTGACAGCTTATCATGTTTTGTAAAAGAAGGATGTGTTGAGCAGCAATAAGAAAAACTGACTGATTACATGACCTGGGTTGTTGCACTTTGGTTTAGGTCAGCCATTCTGGGAGGCAGGTAGATTGTTTCTACCTGAGAACAAATAACGGGCTTAGCTGGGAGATGCTGAATTTGAGAATGGGCCAGGCAGATTTTCTGAGCAGTATGAATGAAAGGACACAGGTTACAGTTCATTGGTAGAAGATTTGCTTGCAATAAACCCACAGCTAAACCTCAGCGTGGGAAGAGAGAAGGACACATTCTCAGACACCCCAAGGAGCGTATTTAAGCTTTATACCTTCAGAAAGTTGCATGTGGCTGTTGGAAAGACAGACTAGAAGAAAAGGGATTCTCTTTCAAGGGTCCAATGGACGAGATGCAGGTCTGCTTACAGTGGTTCTTAATTTATATATTTGAACCAGAAGGTTTGAGTTTCTTTTAGCTTAAGACCTTTTTGTTCTTAAGAGCTTGGTTCTACTTTAGTATTTTTTTAATATTTTGGCTAATAAAATCTGGCTTTAGGAATGGGAAGCTTCTTGAGTCTGTTTATCCTTCCTTGTTTATAGGAAAAAGCCAGAGTGATGCCACCATTTAGAAGCCACATGAAGACATGTTGACAAAATAGTGTTAGGACTTAAGGCCTGTACTTGTAGGTCTTCTGGGAGGGACAGAATCTGAATGTTGGCATTTGATAGCCTTTCCTTAGAGCTCCTTTCAGAGTTCTATGCTGCAAACACATCAGAGTACTTTCCATATTCTCCCCCAAATTTACCAGTCCGGTCATCCTAGTGGCAACCCCACAGGAAACCCTGCAGGTAAGGAGTGATATGTTGGCACACCTGGCGTCAAGGTCGCAGATCAAAGCAGCCTTGTGTAGATATAGCTGATATGTTTCTCTAGGTGCCTGACTTTTTTTTTTCTTTTCTTGAATTACTTCACTAGTTTCACATTGCTTGTGCCCCAGTCAGCATGCATATTAGCTGTCATTAGCATATAACAGGCCATGCATTTGATACAAAAGGGAAAATAAAGAACAATTAGCAGCACCAGATTTAGTTGCCACCTTAAATGGACTTCAAGTTGGCACTGGTAAATAAGGAACTCCTTCAGGAACAGGAATGCTAATGCCAGAGGCTGTCTGCCCAGACTGTCTGCAGCGGATCTATCTCTAGTGACTGTGCTGTCAAAGTGCTTGGAAATGACTTTGGTACAAAATTAAATTAACAATTTGTAGAAAAATTTTCATTTATGAAAGAGACAGAGGGACCCTGCTTTAGACACTCGCTGTCAGACCATTTAAGATCACACGACTTGAACAGAAAATCTTCTGTCCATTTTATGGGAGCATCTTCCCTGGAGCTCCCTTCTGTCGGTCTACACTGATCAACCCGAGGTCAGATGGAAGCGGTCTCTGCTCCTCACCAGAACTGCTAATGCTGTGGTTCACAAGATTCAGTTAACACTAAGGATTCACAAATAACCTTCAGCTATAACAACAAAAAAAATCTTATTATTTACAATGTAAATTCTCATGTGACATGGAACTTGAACGACATACTGCAAATTTTTCGCTGTGTGGGATTGATGTAGTCTCTTAGGCTATTTTGAGGAATCAGTGCATCTTTGTTGGTTTTTGTCTGTTTCCTTTCTTCAAATACCTTCAAAAGGAAATATTATCAAATGGAAGATTTTTTTCATTGGGTCTTTCTATTCATTGTTCCAGTATAGTATAATTTTCTTACGGGTGAAAAATGTCAAACCAAAGGAATTTGGTTTAGGTTAGATAAAAAATGTAATTTTTACTTCTACAGTGAGTATATGGTAGAAAGCTTACTAAGATATGAACAGGCTACAATATTGGAGGGGAAAAGGAGCAGAAAGATAAGTAAAAAAGGAGACATTTTTTGCCTATGTGCAGATGTGGGGTTGCAGTCCAGATTTCAACCCAGAAACTGGCCTAGTGATTTCTATTCTAAACAAATGCAAATTCAAATAGTCATAGTCATAGTGTTCATAGGAAAGGAATAATTTGAATGTACTTATGACAAAGGAATAAGTATACTCTTAATGAGCAGTGTTTTCAACTTTAAAGGTATTATCATTGTTTAGTAGTTAATTAATATTTACCTTTTTTTTTTAATTAAAATAACTGAGTTTTAAAGTTTCAGTTTTTTGAGTCATGTGATGTCATAATAATCACAGCTACCAACTAAAAAAAATTATATCACAACTTTACTATGTTTTAGCTGCTCTCATCTAATTAGGTCTAAACTCTCCAAAATTAACAGAAAATTAAAAGTAACTTTTGATATATGTGTTTTAAGACAATTTTATGACTTTTGACCTTTGAATATTTTGCTTTAGAATTGTGAGACAGAGTAAAGAAATAAAAGTAAAGATTTTGAACTTCAGTAAGAGGTATAGAACTTTTGCAAATTAGTAAAGACATTTAGTTCTTAAAATTAATCGTTAAATTAGTTATTGTTATTATTAAAGAAACTGGTAATGCATTAAATGTTTGTCACCTTGTTTCAAGAATATGTATCAAAATAATGGAGCACAGTGATTCCAGATTATAACCTTGTCTTTTTTCTTAACTTTTATAATGATATATGAACAACTGATTCCCAGAGACATATGATTAAAGGCAGATCACATTACTCTTCCTTCATTTGAAGTATAAATTTCTTACTATAAATTTTGTAATGATACAGTGCTTATTAGTAGGCCTTCTTAACCTTAACAAAAAACCCGGAAATTAATTTCATGAAAGTTAAGCACTCACAGGTGTGGATTTTTAAACAGCAGACTCATGTATAAGAAAAAGAATATAGCATATTTGGTATGAGTGAAGTGAGAAGTTTACAGGTAACAGTACCACAGACAGAGGTGCCATCATCACCGTAAACTGTATTACATTGGTTTATACAAATAATATCTGAATCCAGCCCATTAGACTGATATGTTATAACTGCAGGAAAGTGAGCAAGGGAATCAATTGTTTTAGCATGTAAGCAGGTCTTAGTAACACATGGTGCTTTTTTGTTGTCAAATCCATGTTAAATAAACTATTTCCATATGTTGATTTACCTAACTTTATTGCTGCAGATTGTAACACGGCCCTTGACTAGAGACGGAGCAGATCTCAAACCTCAGGGGAAAATCAGAGCTACTGGTACAAGGAAAAAAAAATGGGCTTCTTGAATGTCATGTGAAGATTGTGTAGGTGGTATTTATTATTTTATCTTCGAACCATTTTAATATAAAGTTTATTTCTTGGTATCAATATACCTTCTTACTGGCCTTGTTACTGATCTTACAAATTCCCATGAAGGATTTTGAATGATGCCCTTTCATGCTGCTCTCCAGAACAGTCCTGTGCGTCATTACAAGCTCAGGGATCTTCATCTACAGGATGTTTCTAATTAATGTTGTCTTAATGTTTTTTTTTTAAGTAGAGGAATCATGGAGAAGGCTTTCAGACACATTTCTCTGCTACCATGCCTTCATTCTGGTTTGTGGGGGAAGAATTCCTCTTGGAATTGCCAATGGTGTTGAGCTGCCATAGCTGTTTATGGCATATGCAAATTCATGCAAAATGAGAGACATGAGTTTATGGCATTAAACTGGGAACTTTCAGTAGAGATAAAAAATAGATATGAGGCAGAAATAACTTTGAATCCCTTCTGAGTTGCATGAGATTTATTATACCCACTATGTCAGGTTTGCAAAAAGAATCTGTAATCAAGTTTTTTTAATTTTTAAATTCTTGCTTGCAAAATCATGTTTGGGAAACAAGAACTCAACATTACTGCCACTTGCCCTAATTTCCACATTCTACAATGACATGGTCTATTCTATTTTTAAAGGGATAGTGGTGGTTAACTGGCATTCAGGTGTTCAAGCATCATTCGCACTCACTTCCAAGTCAGTATTTTACAATATAGAATGGGTACGTTTATTTCTGGGTCCCTCCTAAGATTCAGATGACATTAGATGTTACTGGATGCCATTATGATGTGAAGAATCAAATAAATTCTGAAAATTTGCTTAAGTTGTAGAAGGAAAGACTGCACATAAATCATCAGGACTTGTCACTTGTGTATGATCTCAATGTTAAACTGCAGTACCACGACTTACGGTAGCAAAAAGTCTAAGTTTGCTCCAGCAGCAGTGAATTTTAGTATAGGTTTTTATCCTGATGAAGCAATATAGTCTCATTTATATATTTATATAGTCTCTTTCACACACAATTTGCTCTCAGAAGCCTTAAAAACCTTATTTCAAAATAGCAAGTCAATAGCAATTTCATAACAGAATTACACTAAACTTTATGACAGAGGTTCAAACCTAAGGAGAGAAGGAAGGGGACAGTTCTGTTATCAAACAAAATTGTGTGACAATTTCACCTCAGTCTCAATTACACATATCATTATATTATATTATATTATATTATATTATATTATATTATTAATTGGTGATATGATTGATCTCTGGGGAAATTTAATAGAGACAGAACCTTTTAACTTATAAATTGGAGTGGCTGATGTGTCTGCAAGTATCTAAAATTTTGTTTAAAAATATACAGATTTTATTTAAAAATATACAAATACAAATTGCTCAGACCTGATGTGCAATTCTAGTCCTATTGTTCTCTTAGCATACCAAGCCTGTGGTATTCCAAGTAATTCTCCTTGGAGCTAAGCAGAATCCTCTAGATTAAGCATGTTTGTCGTAAAAACATCAATCGATTAAAAAAAATTAATAAGAAATTTTTTCCTCAAAACTTTAATCATAAAAGGTTTGTGAGATCCATGATGAAGTCTCCCATCAAAGTCATCAAGCAAGATAGTTGTTGGTTAGTTCCAGTTTTAGTGTGGAATATGGGTAGCTCCTAGTGCCACCATCTCCATCCTCTAACCATTCAGTAATCTTACATTCATGGGAATATCAAATAGATGCAAGAGGAAATGCTCAGTGAATATTTCAGAATAACCAAACCCTGAGTAGTTATAATACATTCATTCTCTCTTTCCCTACTGTACATTCCTTCTGCCCTCCAGTACAAAGCAAGCCCTATTATAGATTTAATGAAGATAATAATTCATGCTGGCACAACTCCAACAAACAAATGAATAAAAAAACTCTCAGCCACATGGACACAAGTGAAGTGTAATTAATGATAACACATTCAAGGTGCTCTAAGGTATTCTCTATGTTAAACCGTCCCTTGTGTCCTTCTTTTCTTCATCTCTTAGCCACATCTATAGTCCTACCACATAAAATTGCAAAGTGCAAACTCAGATTTTTATGCACTCCATCTGTTCTTCCAAAGAGCTCAGGCTGTGAGGTTACCATTACTCTGCCATTATAGTATCTGTATGTATATATAGGTCTCAAGTTTCAGTACAATCTACCAATGGAGAGTTTAAAGAGAAAAAGCAGGACATAGGACTTCTTAGCTCTCTAACTTTGATTTTTCCCAATGGTAAATAGTAAAGGTCTTCTCTGCCCAGACTAAATCCTCCAATAAATCAGCTTCTGGGGTAGAGAGGAGTTCTGTATCATTCCTGCTGAAGTTCCTGTGTGAGCTGAGGAAAGTATGTCCATTCTAAACTACTGGAAAAAAAAGGGGAAGAGGATATTACCAAGTAGCGTGCGCTTAGAAAATCTATAATGGATGGTGGAAAAAAAACCCCATAGGGGTTGGAGTATTTTACAGCTACCCTACTAAAAATCACTCACTTGCAATATAGCCTAATATATTTCAATTCCTTGGTTTAGTTTTGAATAAGGATCTAAAGGTATAATAAACTTTTTTTTTTACAGGACTTCTTAATTCCAGTGCAAACTGGTAAGATCACATCATATGAGAATGATATCACTTTCGTATATAAACTTGCTTTTGTATGTGTGCCAGAGACAGTACTGTCCGTGGTTTACTTATATATTTATTTTATTTAGTAAAACACTTTTATTTCATGGTAGCCAAGGGAGACAGAGGAGTGAATTGTTCCGACAAGGAATCTAATACAACATGATGAATCCACCAAGCATTAGACTTATTGTTTGGGTGGGTTTTTTTCATTTGTTTCTCTAATTCACTACAAAACTAGGGGTCAATGGGAATCTAGATGTCTGGAATAACACAACACCAGCAACATCAGCCAGGATACGATCTCAGAAAAGGAGGCAAAGAGAAAAAGATGTTACAAGGAATTTATGTGCTTCTAGGCAAGAATAAGCAAGGGAATCACTTCACAAGGTATAAGTAGCTAGCCTGGATCCATTCACACACACATATAAGGACCAAAATCAAAAATAATGAGCTCATTTACATATGACCCTTTGTTTTTTAAGTCTATGGCCAATACTCCCTCTCCAGGAGGACCACAGCATTAATGATGATTAAGTTACGTGTTCAACCATGCAAGGTCAGTGGCAAGGTTAGCAATCTGATTCACATCAGTGAATTATGTACGACTAGGCAATATGAGGAGCACTTATGAGCAGGTGAGGACTTGGAAATATGTGTCCAAAAGCTACTAAAAGGGACTACACTTACATAAAGAATGAGACTCCTGATGAAAGGGAAATGAGGACCCTAGTGTCTGGGCAAGTTATCAGCAAGGCAGAAAAAAGGAAATATGAGGGAAGTATAGAAACCTTCATCTTGTGCTGCTTCTCCTGTCCCTTAAACCAGGCACAGCCATAACCTGGCTGTTCAATCCTTCTGTAAAGCAGAAGGAAATATGGTGTGAGGATTTTGATGTAGTAAAGAATTGGTATAATAAGAAAACTGGAATAGTAATATAAAAGGGAGGAACTTGTCCTGTGAAGGCGAATAGGAAAAAAAGGAAGAAGTAAGGACATGGCAATATAAATTATCTCTTAAGAGCACATTCTCTCTCAAGTGCAGAGAGAATCATGGGTGATGGCAAAGGTTAAAGCACTATATTGTTGTAATAGAAACCATCCCCTATACATCACCAGAGTCAGAAGAGGAAGTGAGTGAGGGGTTTTGTGAGCAGCAACAGAAGTCATTCAAAACACCAGGCTTACAAATCAATGTGATTTTTAATAGCCATTAAGCCCTTAAATAAGAAAGGTGGTAGCTCTCAGTTAATATTTATGCATCAATAACAGCTTTTAAATACAAAATTGGAGATATTTATAGAGAGAAAGTACCTCAAAAGATCAGAAAGGGTTAAAAGCACCTGAATAGGAAATATCTTGGGAGAGAGTGAAATGATGGAGTTCATGATCCTTAGCAAGCGAATGAGGAACCATAAGAAAACAAAACCAAGGTATTTATAGAAAGTAGGCTTCAGTAAAATCATAGAAGTGGTAAACAAGAGTCCTAGGAGAGAAAAAAAGAAGTTAAAGGGAACTGTCAGCTCTGTAAAGAAACAATGCTAAGGTCACAAGTGCAAAATATACTATTACGGAGGAAAGATTAAAGGTGCAATAAGGGATGAGTTTGATGAAATCATAGCCTTTTTGTGAATTTCAAACATAAAGTGGAAACTAGGTCTGGTTGCTGACATCAAATATGAAAAGTAGAATGTGTGCATAGGGAGAGAATAAGAAGAAGATACAACACAAACCCAAAAGTTTTTAACTGCGAAGCTAAATTATAACAAGAAATCCTTCCATAAGAGAAAAAAGTTGGTCAATCATACTGTAGTGGGAGGCTATTATACACTGATCCAGGAGAAGTGAGGAATTCAACATTTTTTTTTGAGTTATTACTGAAAATGTCATTAAGGCTGTCATAATTAATACAAGTCATAGAGGGTCAGACCTCCTTCTCTAATAAGGAAGGAACAGGTCAAGCGATATCTAAATGCTAGGTGTTCTCAAAACAGTTCAAACAGCTGGTCTTCACTGCAGTTTAATTAAAAAGCTGGCTGATGAAATTGCAGTATCATTTGTTGTTATCTCTAAGAAACTAGCTAGAATGGGGAACAGGAAAACATACAGTTTGAAGAAATGGGAATGGGAAAAGGAGAAGCCAGCAAATAGCAGACTAACCAGCTTAACATCAGCTTCTAGAAAAATCCTGGAAGAGCTATTCAAATTGTTCTTTAAAACCTAGAAAGAAACAGAAAAATGAGTAACAGCTGGCATCTTATCAACAAGACATAGTGCCAAATCAGTTTAATTTCTCTCTTCCACAGGATAGCAAACTACATGGGTAGAGTAGAAATAGCTGATATGTAGCTTGACTTCAGCAATATTTTGGCACTACTAGTATAATATTCAAGAGCCAAGCATGGTCTCAATGAAAATATCAGAAGAAAGATACAAAGCTAATTGTATCATATTTTGAAAGCAGTTATAACGAGTCCTGTGTCAAAACAAAAGCATGTAATTAGTGAAATTCTGCTGGGGTCTGTCCTGAGTCAGTGTTCTCATTAGTTATGTGGTATGGGTTTATTAAATGTGTAGATAGTACATGGGAAGACTGCCAGTATAGCTGAGGATACATCTAGAACTCATAACAACCAAGACAAATTGGAGGTGCCATCTGAAAGAAAAACAATATATTTAAAAATTACAAGTGCAAGGTATTAATGCAAGTGGGAAACATCAGATAGGCAATAACAATAAATAGCTGTTTGCAACCATTTTCAAATACTTGGAAGTTTGCCGTAGGGAGCAGGAGAGTTGGCAGTATTCTGCACTAATTTTAGGTAGAAAAAAAGCTAATGTAAAGGAGATTTAGAAAAATATGATTAGTAAAGCATTGAAATAAAATTTGAGAAGGTTGTAACTTCACAAATTCGTCAGTAGTATCTTCAGTCTCGACAAATGTCTGTCATCACTGACCTATGTAATTCTGCCTTGGACAAATCAAGGGGCTAAATGATGTCTTGGGGTTGCTTCCCTACAATTTCACAATTCCACGTCTACCTAGAAGCTGCTGCAGCCACCTTCAGCAGCTAAGAGGCAAATGCATACTTCTTTCCTACGTGAGAATCCAGCTGAGATGCAGGAATGCATGACAGGATCACCATATGCTGTGCTCTCTCACAGTGGTATTGACAACAGTTCCTTCCTGCCAGCTCTAAAGTATACTTCATTCCTTCTGCACAAACCATATGCACAGGGAGAGTGCTGATAAGGAGACACCCTACAGTCAGTGCCAATAGGTTTCAGCAGATGATGCTGGCAGTACTTCCTTGTGATTTGGCTTTATATTCAGGATTCGGTAACGTATCTGCAAGCACCAAATCCACAACCTGACTAGGTAAATTCACACAGGTACAAGGGCCCCCATAATTGAAGACAGAAGAAGACAGTAAAAAAATCAAGAGCAAAACTGCAGCAAATGCAGAGCTTTCTCAAACAATCCAGCTATAGATAGAATGTTCCCATAGGCACAGCATGCATTCTCCTTGGCATCTCTATAATGTTCAAAACACCTTTTAAAGATATTAGAATATCAGTATCTGCAGTTATATGAGAAGACAAAAAATTATAGGAACCAGGTTGCATTTCTTTTGAAAAACAGAATTGTACGCCAAATCTAAGAGCAAAGATCCACTCATCTGTCACAATTAGGACAGATAAATTCCTCAAGAAACATTCAAATAATTTAAAATGTATTTTAAATATATTTTATTTTTATATACCTGTTACAGCCTACCATTTAATGTGGGTACACTTCTAAGATCTAGTAATTAACAATTCCAGTATGTCTTTTTTTTTTAATCCCTCTGATAGATAAAAATTAATAGGAGCTAGTCTTAATTTCCTGTGTGAATAAACCCCTCTTTCCAAAGGTATTCTGATTTTGAGCTTTAATCTATTGAAGAACATCTGAGCTCTTTTAAATGAAGAAAGCTGAACAACATTCAGTCTAGATAAAATCTCTATACACATGTGTTGTTATAATGGTAACATAACCAGTGGGAATATAAATTCACTGCCCGTGACTTTGTCATAGATATAAAGATCTTCTGGAGAAGGCATGTACATCAAGCATAAGAATATATGACATTTCTCCACCTCTGCAGGAATCAGTTCATCAGATATTCTGTTTAAGGAAATTCCAGCGCTGTAATTTGCCTTTTTGCTTTTAAGCAACAATGTGATAATGCAGCAGCCACATTCAATGATTCAGAATGATTTAGTTTGCAGGAAGCCCATTAATTTAACCATATTTTCCCATACTTTTCAGCACCATGTCCTGTCATCTGGAAATAATAGAAACCATAGTAGTAAATTCTGAAAGCAAAGAAAAAACATGCAAGTAGAGTTCACGTGGTATTTACTGGTATGCTAATGTTAGCCCAGACTAACCAAAATTAGAGTTTCTTGGTAAACCTGGATTAGTTTTCTAGTGAAAAGGATACTGAAGTGACAATTAAAAGCAAATGTGTCATAGTTCTATATTTATTTATATGACAGCATGAACAAAGTCGGATATATGGATCCTGAATCAAAAATATATGGTAAGTGAGCATTTTCTTATTGCTGTAAGGATGTATCATGTTGACTCTGTGAGTGCAAAATGGGAACAAGAAAGAATATCATCGTGTTTCAAGTGTGACTAAGTTTTCTTTAACTCTTGCTCTTAAAATGTGTTGCTCAGCCAATGTTGGTTTTTGGATTTTTTTTTTAAACATATGTAATTACTACACTTTTATTTTAAATCTATCTTTTCTGTGCTGGGAAAGGAAATTTCTCCATAAAGTATTTGGATCTGTCACTCCACCGTCAGTAAATTTAGTCTCCTCACAACATTTTTCAGTCAGAATATCAGCCTAAAATGAAGCAAGACTTTCTGGTAAGGCCCATAACAAAGCTCACATGTAGCTCAGTTATAAGCCCTAAATATATTTTTAGGTTTTGACAATGGATTTGCGTTTCAGATTGATTTAATGTTCTCTAAAGGCAGTTCTCTTTCTTCAGATTAGAAAATAGTCAATTAAACTGAAAGATCTCTTCACAAAAGAGGAGGGGAAAGCAAAGAAGAGGAAAAGCTCTGCAAATTTAGGGTGCTTCCAACTGTACTCATTATGGCTTGTGATTTCCAGGGAATGGTATGAACTAAAAGACTCTGAACACTGGCCCAGTTCTGGTGCCTTTTAGTTAATTGAAAATGAAGTGTCTCCTTCCATCCCCCAATATATGTCTCTATGCAAATATATATGTGTACATTCACACACAAATATGTGTCATTTTTTGTCTATTTATTTAAGTATTGAGGTAGATGATAGATGAAAGACAGATAGACCAACAGACAGATGGATGATGTGGATATCACTGTCAGACACTCCAAGAGCTCTGTTTTGAATAGAATATGAAACAAAATGGAGGACAGGACATCTCAGAGGTATCATAAAAGGCTGCAGCGCCTTCCTTACTTACATTATATAATCCTTAATGGCCAATTTGGTCACAGATGCAAATCATTAGTATGCACTGGATATTAATTATATTAGAACAGTCACAAAGTATCTGTATCACAAACTTGATTGTTATTTTGCTTTGAATGAAAACCTCTTTGTGTTCCTTATCAAATTTCTTATCAAATCATGGCAAGATCTGCAGTAAATAACGATGAAGAAAGAACAAGACTAACAGAAAAAAATCCTGGAATTAGTTCTTTCACACTTTCCTTTACTGTTTTCCCAATTGATATACACACCTGTGAATGTGATGTTGGTAGCAGAGTCGGTGGAACTGATGTTAGAGTTGCTGATCTCACAGAGGAGGATGAAGCTACTCTGATCAAACCCCAATTCCTGCTGGAAGGAATTTGAAATTAAACTCTTTCCCCATTTCCATGCCTGCTATCCTTATATTGTTATAATTGAAGCCTGAAACCTTTTATGCTGTTGAGTTTTAGACACATGAATAATCTATTAGAGAAGAGACTACTATCAAGTTTAAAGTAATTTCCTAGATTTAGGTCCTACCCAAAACAATATCTAAAAAATTGATAAAGTTTAGAGGATTAAAAGAGGGATTTTCCCCCAGGACTGTAAGTACAGCATCTTAATCAATAAACTCAAAAGCTGAAAATTGAATAATGATGCAGAATAAAATATTTTATTTTCTTCTGTATTACTGTTTGAATAATACTCTCCACTAAAGAAGTTTAGAGCCCATAAACACATTTATGCTTATCAGAGTCCCTTGCATGAAGGACAAGTTGACATATTTTTATATAAATCAAGAAACTGAACATAAATGAAGTCAGATGTGAAAAACAGAGGAGACTGGAAGTTTTTCCAAAGATATTTTATCTATATCATGGAACTGGAGGACACCATCAAATTAGAAATATGTAGTAATAAATTTTAAAGTTATATTTGTTTTATTCACCTAACTTATTAAAATGAGGCATATGAAAACATTATAGGAATAATTGCTATGAATTAGTGTGTGTTTTAGAGAAGAACTTTCTCAAATATTAATATTTACCATATTATTTTAACAAGAAAAAATAATTTATCAAAATTATTTGATCATTGCATTCATCTACATTTCACTCTTTTGCTCTCTTCATAAATAGTGAGAAATTGAACTGTTCCCTAGAATCCACAAAGTGTTTGATATGCAATTCAAAGATGTAAGATGATATTGAAAATACTTGTATTAGATGCAGAATTGCAAACTATTCTATGGTTCCTTTCACACTGTGTTTAGATGTATACTTTGGTTTTAAAAGGATGGCCTAAAAAGAAGCCTAGGGAATGAAGTCTATTGAAACCAGAGACGTCTGATAAAATCTAACTGAAATATATTTATTTATCATCCTTTTTTTTTTTTTTTTTAAATTATACAAAATGAGAATTTGACAGCATATATTTGACAGCATGTATTTTCCAAACAAATGGCAACTTTTGCCATCTAAAGAATGTCCTGTGTTAAAAAAAATACAGTTTGGAAGGGAAAGAAAAGATTAAGATACTAGTTTTCATGTGCAAAGTATATAGATTACATTCATATCTTTGTTTCCTGTTCAGGAACAGGAACTTAGAATTCCTTTTAATCCTGACAGTCACATTGTGTCAACAGAAAGAACCTGTCTCTGAGATACTGGGATCATAGGATTATGTTCAGCTTCAGAACTAATTATCAGGACTTTGAGTTGGAGGCACAGAAGCAGGCACTATGTTGTGCTTGTTGGTCCATGTGCTTACAAGATCAGCAATTGTATTCCTGGGCCGCTCTCATAGCTACAATTCCCTGTTGTTTTTTTTTTTTTTTTTTTCTGAAGGACAACCCTATCACTCTAAACAGCCAAAAAATCTGAAAAGACACTTCCATATGCAGAATGCAAAAATATAGGCAAGTTCGGTAACTTACAGTAAAAATGGAAATCAAACATTCCCAACAGACTCCAAAGTCAGAATTCCACATAGAAGCCCTTCATCATATAGAGACTATAATTAAATTATATCCACAATTTTCCTTATATGTGCATTAATATGCCTGGAAAATGTCTCAGTCCTGATGCACAAAGCTGTAGTGTCAGATAACCTTCTGATTAAATTCCAAACAAATCTTAGGAAACAGTAAAGATTCTGCCAAAAAGTAACAACCGAATCAATGAATAAAGAAATGATGAATTAATTTCATCCATTCTAGTCTCCGTTGCACATGTGATAATGTTATTGAAGACAATAGATAAAATGGTGAAAGGCTGGTGTGTATGATTTCTATCCACCCTCCTGAAGAAACCCTCCTTCAGTAGAGTCTCACAGTGAGCGCTGTTGTCACTTCCTATTGAAATCAATAGATTAAATGGTCCAGGATAAGCAGACTGTAGGAAACCAGATGTTCCTTGATTTTACTGCTACCATATTCTCAAGAAAGACATGGATATATGACTATCCATGTTCCAGATAAAATAGCAATTCCCTGCTGTATACATACAGCATTAAATCCCTCCTCAAACATCGGTTCAGAATACTTGTCTGAGTGTATGGCCTCCCCCAGACCTTCTTCTATGAGCCCATTTTCTGGATTGTCCATGATGAGGCTGAAATGTACATAGTAAGGCAAGCTGCTTTCTTCCATGGGCAGATTTTTATTCCATAGGCAGGAAAGGAAGAGAGGTATTTGAGAGATTTCATAAATGACAAGGGAGCTCAAGGTTATGGCCAGATGTGAAGCAGGGTACTGACTGCTTTGAGTGAGGGAATGAAAACTGTCTGTGCACCATGCCTGAGTCTGTACTCATGCTGGGACTGAAACCAAATGTCCATAGCTGTTCAAGCTGCTTACTGGCCAGCTCAAACTCTACCTGTAAAATGGATCAAATCACCTGTTTTTCAAGTTAAAGAAACTCCAGCACACAGGTAGTAGATGACAGTCTAGATTTGTCCATAAAAGCAAGAAGCTTGAATGTGCCTTGAGTAGATCCACCCAAAGGCAATAGAGAGAGACAAACTACTCCTCCCCATCAATCAGTGAATAGCTGCTTAGAAATGATGCTTTGGCTTGGAGGCAATAAAAGCCTATGAGGAAATGCAAGACCAAAGATGGAGAATTGGTTGCTCTCCTCAGGTTGAATGTTTTGGAAGACAGAGAGTTTCTGTTAAAAAATACCGTGAGATTGGAGTGGTGGTAGGATATTTGTGCATCTAGGAGATAGATAGAGAAAAAATTTCTAGAAAGTATATAAGCTATCTGTAGCTGGCCATGGAGTCATGATATCCATATTGGAAACTCTAATTATAAGAGCATATTACAGTGTACTTAACATTATCTGATCATTACGCTTTCCTGAGGGAAACATCAGTACTGGGCAGTGATTTTCAAAGATCTTTGATCTGGTGAACTCAAGAACATTTCCTACAGCAGATGGAGGCCATTATTAGAAAGGTAAGATTTATGGCATACAATTATGGGAAATATTCTCTGTAATTAGGATTTTTTATGGCTTTCCATAGATGGAGTGGAGAAATTTGATCTATCACCAATCACAGACATTCCCAGTGGATGAAATATGGTGCAGAAAACATCCTCGTAACAATGCATATTTGCTTTGCATATGTTAGTAAGACTGTGAGGAAATTAAGCTGAAATAACTGGATTCCAAATACTGTTTTAAAGATGAAGATATATAAGGGCTAACTTGATGTAGCTGACAGCCCCACCTGTGTTTAGATGATTATAGTATTCTCAGATGCCCCTACATTGTCATTTGTTCTCAAGGGACAACAGTTCCGTTTTGCAGAGTTGTGTCTTTTCTCTATCCCCTAATTTTTTACAATTTTGCTCTTGAAGTGTACACATCATGAAACCATGCCTGACACTCAGCTACACACAGTGAGTGTTCTCTAAGGTAAGCTTTGTGGCAAAAGCATAGTTTTTCCTGCAGAGGGTTCACGACACTGTTGCGGCTCTCTGATATACGTAGTCAAAAGTATGCTTGCTTCAGGGTCAAATCACTCTCTATCACCAACAGCTATTTTCTAATTTTTAATTTTAAATCAAATTTTTACCATTCTAGCTTGCATAATACTTTAAACTATTATACACTTGACTTCATTACTTTCTGCCATCAAATCCTATAAAGTAAGATCTTCATTTTTCTCCATGCTGTTTGCAAAAATGACATTAGCAGACATTAGTAGTTTTGGGACAGGTTGTTTTGCAGAGTCCATACATTCTCTGAAAATATTCTGTTTTCCTGGTTAACTGAGTCATTAAGATGTGCGACTGATTATAGGTTTTAGCCCCTAACAGAATCTGTCTGCTTGTTATATCATCAATAATTTAATTAGCTATTATTGTTCAAACCTCTCATTATACTTGGCCAAGTCTTTCACTCATTTGTCAATAATCCAGTGTTCCCCAGCAAAGACACTGAAAGCTTTTCACTGAGTGTTCAAGTGTTACATGACGTAGTTTTATAATTTCTAGCCCTACACTTCTGCATTTGTTTTTCTTTTTTAGTTTGCTGTCTTCCTGGAATAGATTCTCACCTTCTCTATCTGTGATGTATACAACACTTTTAATGTAAGGAACCCACATGAACACATTTGAATTTCAAATTACCACACTTATTAATTATAAACAAAGATATAGATCTATATGACATAAAGAATAACTGCACTGCATGATTTAAGATTACAAATATAATCATTTAGAGTAGAAAATTTAGAGGAAGAAAAGAAAAAATCCATCCAGATGGCCTAGGAATTGAGAAAAAATATTTTCAGCAATGTATACAGAACAATTTGGGGAAAAAGAAGCTTCATTTTCTATTCCTCCAATAGCACAGCTAATTCTGCCTTCATAGTTGGGTAAGACTCTTCATACTGGGTGTCACTTGTTTACTTATTTATTATTTTCTCCAAACAGCAGAAATGTCAACTTAGGGTTGCAAATATTAGAGACAGGCAGGCAAAATAGCAGAACATTTGATTTATATGCGTTTTTCCAGATGAAATGTTAAGAATAACTCCTGAATTTACTGCAAAAGTGAAAATAACAAAGTGAACTACAGGCCCTCTTATTAGCTAAGAATTTCTACATCTGTTATTAGGAAAAAACAACTTTCTGAAGTATTGAATCCAGCCCCCTCCTACTCTCACTGAATATGGCTAATATTCTCATTCAGAAAACATTCAATCAAGTTCATTTTTATTGCTCACTAGATATGTTGTACATCTAGGTATCTTTATACATCTGTTTGTCAGCTTTCTTCCTACCTTCCTTAAATAAGCATGTTACAAGACCATTTTTCCAGTTATGGGAAACTATGATGGCCATAATTTTTCATGAATGAACAGACTTTCATAAATAACTAGAATCTCAGTTAGTTTACTTTGTTACAATAAACACAAATATACCATATGCCAAATGTCTCAGAATTCAGTAAAGTAAAATAATTTAATATTTTACACTTATTTAATCCAATAACCCTTTTTGATACTAAAAAAAATATGTGCTCTTTACCTTCTTTTTCTACCTAAGGAACAAAACTGCTTGTCTCCTGTTATTCTGGGTAACTAAATAGTGCAAAACACAGAAGAACTCAGGAAAAGTGCTGATGAATTACACTGTAGGATTTCAAATAATTTTTTTTTTTTTACAATAAGTCCGTGATCTAATGAGTTATCCTTGTGTTCTCTGAAACATCTGAAAACATTTTGCAGAAAGATAGTTTTGAGAAGACTTCCAAATTTTTAAAGACAGTAGATGTATGTAAAATCATCAGAACAGCAGCCATGCTCTTTCATTTGTATTTTTGGTAACACTGTATTTTTCATATACTACATTCTCCCTTCAGACCAAATTTTATTTCTGATATTTTTATTGTTTTTTTTACTCTTATAATATTTATAATATCACATAGAAACTATATAAATTGACATGAAAATGCTATTTTTCTTTTCCCACTTTACCTTTTCCCAAAACATCCTTGAATGTAAACAAAGTGTTATTTCTCTTCTCCAGCTTCATATGCAGTTTTCCATTCTAAGAGAGCTCAGCAACAGCACAGTAGCAAGAGAGCTGTTACCCTGGAAAACTAGACTACTCCCTCACAGGTTCACAGTACAAAATAGGACAGATTTTATAGCTTACTGGTAAAAGAATTTCTTACAGTATTTGGTAATATTTACCAAAGCAACTGGCTTTCTTGACACTCCATTAAATAAGATTATTTCTGCGCGGGCCCAGATCACAGGTTGATAGGAAATAAATGAAAAATTTTCCTTGACACAGAGGCACCAATTCTTTAATCTATGTGAAGGTTCAGGATATTAAAAAATCTTTGTAAATAAAAGGGATATCACTTGTCTGTCTTGTGTATACAAATTGTTATCTATTTAAGTCAGTGTAAAAGCCAGCAAGAAGTTCATCTGTTTTCAGGGACCTTTGCCCAAGATGCATGCAAGCAATTGTAACTGATAATTAGCACGGCTATAATTGATCATTATAACAGATTATCCTTGAAATAACATCAGTTTATTTCATACTGTTTTTTCTTTAAATATACATTTATAAAGAATAATAGTTTCTTTTTCATTCTTCTTGTGATCACAACAAAGAAAATAGTTTTTAAAAGGGGGTACCAGCCAGAAAACATATGACACTGCATATTATATTTTAAATTAATCAGTTTGGTTAACATGATAATGCCTTCGGTCAGCGTGTCTTACTGTCAAGGACAGGGCTGTTTTCTGCTTACAATCAATCTAGTTTTCCCAGAGTCAAGAATGGACACAATTCATGTGCAGGCAACAACCCATCACTCTTTCACCCGTCTGTTCTGAACTGTGATTGAGCTTTTATCTGGCAGCAACAAAGAAGAATCATTACAGGGATAATCACAAGAAAAAATGCACAATCAGTCTGGTGAGAATACTGGCAAGTACACATGCATCTGAAATACACATAATACTTTCCTGCCATGTTTTTAGCCAAGATGTACAGAAATCTAAAATATAAGGCAAGACTGAAGATCTAACGTGGTTAGCTTTAAAGGAATAATATCATTGGTAGAAAATGAGGTAAGAACTGGTAATAAAAGGAATATTTGATGCAGAAAATTTAATGAACACACTACAAAGGCTTCACAAGTGCCATGGTCTTGCAAATATAATTCCATTATTTTTTATGTGTAGCAATAAAGATTTTGACAGCTAGACAGAGTCATTGCAAAATATGCTTTCAACCCTGAGGTAATTTATATTATTAAAGCATTGCCTCTGATAGACATTTAAGAGGTACAATAGTAGTCACACTTTGCATGGTAATATATTGCATCATTGCTAGGATGTAATTGCAGAAAAACAACTTGGAAGATGAAGAGCTTCAAATAAAGGAAGCTTAAAGGAAGCGTGATTACATGTATGTGTTATCAGCATGTTCAAAAAATGTTGTAATTGCTCTTCACCATTGCCATATGTCCCATTTCCCTATCTGTACACTAAAAACTGTTGATGTGTCTAGTAAGACACTTAAAAACCTATTATTACAGGCAGCTGTTCATCTGTTCTCCACTTTTAAATTAATTTAATTTCAAATTTAGGGGAAAAAAGGCACAGATTGTAGACTTCCTAGGGAAAGATGTGTTACCGTTTTAATTAAAAGAAGGAGCATAAATACATAAAATAGTATACTTAATCCACCAATAATAACAGTGTAGTCTTTACATGGGTCTATTTTGATTTTTTTTACTTATCTTGGGATCAAACAGAAAGAGGTCATGTAATTTGGGATCATTTAGTAGAAAGAATATGAAAGGCTCATTGAAGTTCAATGAAATGAGAAAACTCAAGACTCAGTAAAACGAGGAGAAACATGTAGAAAAGTACTCCCCTTGGGGGAGTAGAGGGTCACAGCAGAAGTCTGAGTCCTAATGAACGGCTGCTCTTCTGCTTCCAGTCTGGAATAAAAAGAATGTCTGGACTCCTTGGGTTTTTCCTGCACCATGTAAACCTGACAAAAAGGTCCTGACACTGTCATCAGGGAACAAAAAGAAGCCCCAAAAGACAAGACATTTAATTTTTTTTTAATGTTGTTTATTTTCCTTTGTTGATTTTGGAAGAGGAAAGTTTGCTTTGGCTAGCAAATGAAAATAATCTGGTCAGGCTAACTATGTCATCACCCCAACAGGACTATGGACCACTGCAGGAACTCAGACATCATCTGCTTTTCAGCTTTTGCTCTGTGTAGGCTACAATAGGTTCTGCAATATGTAACACAAAATAACTGTTGAATTCAGTCTTCTCCCAGTAAGAGAAATATACCTTCTCAAAGCCTCTGCTCCACAGCTACCCCTGGAGATAAGCAATGCATCGTGGTGCGGCATATGCCCTCACCAGTGACCTAGAGGGGTAGCAACTTTCTTAACAAATCCAGCTATTGAGAATGTATTTATGTATTGGTGACTGGCAGATTATAACTTTAACATCATTGTTTTATAACAGGGAGATGTCTTGCTGCATCAACAAGCTGTATGTATAAAAAAGGACAGGCATTAGTGCATGGAGCTATTCCTCTCACAGCCACCCACCAGTAACATAATAAACAGTTAAAATAGTAAATATAGCATAATTACCATGTTTATTCAGAAAATCTACTCACAACTATCCTATGGGAAGAGAGTCTGGCATGCATCTTAGAATAATTTTGTTCCATTTCAGAAACAAGACTTAACATGAAACCTTACAATACGCAATTTCAAAGAGATGAAAATATATAAACCATCAAAGACTGCTCTATCACTAATATTTTATAAATATATTTAATTATTCCTTAGATCTTTAACAGGGGATCATTCAAATTTATAATCCCAGATTTTCCTATAACAGTGCCTAAATTAATTTAAGATTTGAGGTAGAATGTCAAAGTGCCCAGATTTCAATGAGGTTTTTTATTATGCAGCGACATAGTCTCTCTGAAAAATACTTCTGAAAATCCTGCACTGATATTTGGTGGGTCTTTGACCCAAGTGGCGAAAAAGTAAATCCTGGGTTTTGTCTGTGAATTTGGAAGAATCAGCAATTACTATACAAATAGAAGTTTGTTTCCAAACTGTTCCATTGGGAATAGTTTTTGTTTACTTGCATAGATGTCATTAACTATTTCAAGACCGCAGTGCCTTAGTGGTCCTTAAGAATTCAAACTATGTAAGAAAGGTGCAAAAATGAGAACTGCAGAGTGATATTTAGTACCGTTAAAAACATGTTGCTTAGTAGAATAAAAGCTACATGCTCCTGACAAAGTCTTCTTGATGGGATGATGGAATAGTTATCAGTGTGTGGAAACAATTAAAAAAATTAAAAATTATCTTTTTAATTTAAGTGCTCAAAAGTGTAACTTTAAGCACTTACTGAAAGAAAATGAGGGAAAAACTCTAGTCACAATATCATAATTGTGTAACCCCTCAAGTTGACATCTGAGAGGTTGTCTACGAGGTGTCAGTAAAAAATAAAACACTTCTAACAATTAGGATGACAAAACCCAGAAATTTGTCATGGCATCAGTAAGCTCAGACACAGTACCAAAGGGAACAATACACTTTGGAAAAATAGCTTTTGGGCATTGAATTGTATGTTAGTTAGCTAGTTTAATTTCGATGTGGTGTTGATTCTGAATGTGGTGATAGAATTGTCACTGTTTGCAAAACCTGGGAATTAAGTATTGGCCTTTCAAATCAATTTCTACAGCCATTTTTAATTTTGTATATCTGGTGTTATAAAAGGGTCTCCTTTTCTGGAGGATTGACTCTGTTCTGCGCAAATTAAAAATCACTATGGTGGTACAGTGAGGACTGTAAAGAAGCACCTAACAGTCATTTCTTTGTTGTTTCCAATTGAAAAGTGTTCATAGCACATACCAGCCTCCAAATAAATTAAACAAAAATACTCTGCAAATACAGACTACCTTTGCCTTTAAGGTCTAATGAGTAACACGGTGCAATCGTAAGTTGTTTGCCCATGGCAGGCAGCTAGAAATGCTCTTACTTTCATATGAAGTTGGACAAAAATTATATAGCAACACGTCTTCCTAAGAACCAATTCTCATTTGGTTCAATTTACACTTCATTCTCCTGTGTAGCTGTGGAGGTTTTTTATGAGTTGAAATTACATATGAAAGAATGAAAAAGACCATTTTAATGGCCTGCCTTTGAACCTGCCTTTGAAAATTTAGTCTTGTGGTGTACATTTACTGCTTGAAGTATTTTATTAATAATCTTTGTATTTAGTTACAGGTGGACTCTGATTTTCTTTATACATTAATTAATTAACAATAAAAATCTGTGAGAATTATTGCATGACTTAAATGATTACAGGTGACTAGATTAATCTGTCTCGGGGTTACAAAACTGTCATAGAGCACATACAATACAAAAGATTTTGGTCATTACAAGGAAAAAAATTATATAATTTTTACGCAGAATACGAGACTGAATTTTATCACAAATAACCAATAATGCCTCCTACTGGCTGCTTGGCCTATAGCAGAGGAACACTTTTGCCCTGGGTAAAAATCCAGCATGTTTGGACTTTGCAATTTGCTTCTCTTTCTTTCCAAAAATACATGTTCTGTTTTCCCATGTATAAACTCCCTCTCCACACAACAGCAGATATTTCTTTCCAACGTATAATAGGTGTAGTATTGTCCCTGACCCTTGGGTGTTACAGCTGGATGCACTTGACAAACTCTGGGAGAAAAATCTATTTGCATGACCTTAGAACTTGATATGTCGAGTCTCTTAACTTCCCCATGATGCCGACAATCATGTTTTGATGGATAGGACTAATGAAACATAATTCTGTAGTTATTAAACCCCCTTGTGCTAATAGTTGGGTTAAATCTCTTTGAAGCTGGTAGGTGTAATAGCAGTTGCTTAGAATAAATGTAAAGAGATATTGAACTCTTTAATGGAAACAAATAGCTGAAACAAGATGAGCCATGACCAAAATATGACTATACGAGAAGACTGCCGCGGGAGCTAAACCATCTGTCAAATGGCCAATATATGGGAGAGATGATTTGGTGGAGAGAAATATAAATTTTACCAAGGACACTATCATAGAAGCATCCTTGAAGCTATTGTGATTCTCAGGGAAAAACTATGGTACTTTGTAAGTTTAAGCCCTCAGTTTAAAGAAAAACTTATCATCAGAAAAAATAAATATGCATAAAAGTGGTAATAAAATTAATTTAATTTTAACTAATAGCTTATCTCAAATAGAAGGAATGACTAAGCAAGGATAAAATTTGAAAAACAAAGAAGCTAATGTAACTACAAGATAAATTACATGATAGTATTTTCTACTTTTCACCTAGAAAACTTCTCTACTGATAGTTAAAGATAACCCCCACAATAATTTTGCAATACTGCTATAATGAAATGAAAAATAACATTACAGATTTTCAGATATAAATAACACCAAATTAACTGATCTACTATGATGCCAGCTAAGCTTAAAAGCTTAGTTCCAGGAAAAAAAAAAAAAGAGAGATCAGAACAGCTAGTAAAGACAGCTATTTTACTTTAAATTCTCCCCTTAGCTATTTTTCAGTAACTTTCCAAGATTTCCCCTCTTAAACAAACACTAAGTATAAAAAGATGCACTTTTGTATCGAGTTATTTCACTAACAGTTTGCTAGGGCTTTTTTTTTCTAATTTACCTAAACTCTTAACCTTTAATTATTGAGTTACTATTCTGAATAAAAATTATAGAGGTTGTTTCCTCTACAATTGTTTTCAAAATTCTTAAAAGATGGAATGAGTAAAGTCCATATTCATCTCTCTGCCACACACAAATAACTTAGCCAGAATAAGGCACCACCTACCTCAAGGTCAGATTATGTTTGGGAATTTTCTACAAGGGTGTGGAGATAGATGTCTGCCATGAATAAAGGAAGCAAAAGAAATATTTTTTAAGACTTTTCAGTACTTCAGTTACAAGGGGTGGCACCGATTGGCTACGGTTCTGCATTTTAAGTTTCTTCTCTCTTTCACTGAATATCACTGAATATCACTGAAATTTTTGGAGTTGGAAGGGACCATAGAGATCATCTAGTCCAACTCCCCTGCCAATGTAGGACCACCCAGAGCATGTCAGAGCATGCCTCTCAGGACTGCATCCAGTCGGGTCTTGAAAATCTCCAGAGAAGGGGACTCCACAACCTCCCTGGGCAGCCTGTTCCAGGGCTCTGTCACCCTCACCGTGAAAAAGTTTTT
>BJBW01000599.1:0-46697 GCA_004320125.1 Scolopax mira | reverse complement strand
TGGGCTGCTGAATTGTGGCAAGATATTGCTGCCCGGGTAGAGAATCTGGTTGTGAAAGTACGTCATATAGATGCCCATGTACCCAAGAGCCGGGCCACTGAGGAACATCAGAATAACCACCGAGTGGATCGGGCTGCGAAGATTGAAGTAGCTGAGGTGGATCTGGACTGGCAACATAAGGGTGAATTGTTCATAGCTCGATGGGCCCATGACTCCTCAGGTCATCAAGGAAGGGATGCCAGTCCAGATCCACCATGTTGCCAGTCCATGTCTTCTGTTATGTGCTGTTTGGAAAAACAGTGCAGCCTCTGCTCTGCCATGCTAATTACTCTGTCTCATTCATGACCAATCGGGCTCGATACATGCTAGCAGATGTCATGCTGGTATCCATCTCCATAGCAAATGCTTGGCATCTTTTACATAGACACCACACGTTTCTGGTTCCCCAGAAGAATAGACAACCGCATCCAATATACACAGAAGCAGATCCCACAAATACTCACTCCCAATACAGTCCCTTCCCGGGGGAATGCAGTGGGCTCATGCCTGTGGTCTTGCTTGAACCAATGAACTCGGTACACAAACAGACAAAATTCCACCCCTGGTACACCAAGGCAATGATTCTGCCCTAGCAGTGACACCTGGCACATAAAAGGAGTTCTTAACATTGCTGAAAAATGCACAGGGCTGCTCCGTAACATGCAGGCACCCTTATCCTCATTCACCACTGCATGTTACAGCCATAAGGACAGAACCTCACCACTCAGGAATATAACTTTCAGATATTTTTTTACTAAATGGGATGTGTATAGCAGGGAGTTAGCACTTCCTATTCAGCTCCCCATCACCACTTCCAACCCCCTGTGTTCAAGGCTTCCACTTCCCACGCGTGCAGAGAACAGGACACTCACTTGTACTGGGCGAGGTGTCCAGTCCTGTCTGGCAACCTGGCACTTACACATTGCAGTCAGCCTTCTAAACAGTGTTGGAGGTTTTCCCCCATAAGGGGGGTATTGTTTTCACTTTTAATTTCTTCACCATTAGGTGATTTACAAAAGTTGCCTGCAGCCTCACTTGTCACATCATCAGGCCCAGTAAACCCATTTTCTGCTTTCTCTGTCTCTAGAGCTAATTAGCTGTTCTTACTTGGATTGCTATCACCTTTCAGTCTCCAACTCCAAATGTGAAAGGATATAAAACTGTTAAGAGTTCTTCTGTGCTTCTTTATTATTTTTCTGTGCTTATCTAAATCCTTAGAGCAGGGCAGATTCATCTGTAGACAAAAGCTTTGGGATATTCAAAATTTATCTGCTCATGGTTTGTTTCCCCAAGATATACCAGATTACGGAATTAGAACTGGCTAGATATCATCAAGACCTCACTAATCTGAGCAATATTTTTGGGTATGCTTTTTACTGTAATGAATGGCTGACCAAATTCATTGCCATTTTGAGGAAAATGCTAAGGTTTTGTGGATGAGAGGAGAGCAGTAGATGTCACCTACTCAGCTTTTACAGTAAGGCTTTAGAAGCTGGGATGGCATGATCTGGATGGATAAGCAGACAGATGATTTGGGATGGATGGTTGGGTTCAGAGTAGTCTCCCTACCCAGAGAAGACTAATAAGTACGCTACTGCAAGGGTCTGCCCTGGTACTTCTCCAGCCTGACGTGTTCAAGTAAGGAAGCACGCTCTCACCAAACTTGCAAATGTTGCCAAATTGAGAGGACCGTTTGATATGACTGAAAGTAGGACTGCTGTACGGAGGGATCTGGATGATTGTAGGAAAGGGTTGACAGGAAGCTCGTGACATTCAATGGTACATACATAGTTTTGCAGGTGGAAGAGGGAACCTTTGGCAGCCCTGTAGCCTGGGAACTGACCAGCTGGAAAGCTGTTTTGCAGAAAAGGCCCTGAGTGTCTGGGTCAGCAGCAAACTGAGCATGAGACAGTGGCCTGCCCTGGAAGCAAAGATGGCCAGCAGTGTCCTGAGCTGTAATTAGCATGGGCACAACTGGTAGATCAGGAAAAGGGCTTGTCCCTCTTTAATGTGCACTGGTTCTACTATATCTAGATACCAAATTCATTTTTGGATGCCCAGTAAGAAAGACATTGATGATGTTGAACAAGGTCCAGGGAGGACCAGCAAGCTGTCTGGGAACTGGAGTACTTGCCATGTGAGCAGGGGATAAGGAACTGGTGCTTTTTCAATCTGGAGAACAAATATCTGTAAGAGAGTCTTAGTGGCTGCCTAGCTGTACCTTTGACGAGGTTATTGAGAAGATGGAGCCTGTGGTGCATAGACAACAGACATAAACTGAACCAAGAAAGGTTCAGGTTCAGATATAAGGAGAAACCTTCAGCATGAGGGAAAGCATAGAGAATCTGTACAGGCTCTACCTTTAGAGTCTTTTCAAGAGCCAACAGGACAAGGTCTAGACTGATCCCATACCTAACCTAACTTAGACCAGGGTATTTGATGAAAGGCTTCCAGAGGTCTCTCCCTGGCTTAATTATCCTGGTTTTATGGGCTTTTTTTCCCCCTCAAGATAGTTTTCTATTTTTTAAAAAAAATTATTACAGAAAAAAGTTCTACCCCAAAGGTCTTTTTCTTGCAGTGATACTAATTCAAGAATGTAAATACTTTATACATTTTTTAAGTTGGTGTGATAGCATGTTCTTACAAATAAAATATGACTATTTTCCTGGCTATATGCAAACTAGGGAGTTTTGTATTAATATCAATAGTAAACTTCTGTAAAATAACAATGCAAAATCAAAAACAATGCTTCCACAGTACACCACTTCTGTCAGTAACTGTAGTAAGAATGTTTGCATAATGTATAAATCACACAAATACTTCTCATAATTAATTTAGCCTGTTCTCTGCATCTCAGTGTGATATGGGCAGAACTGATGAAATGCAAACAGACATGCTCTGAAAAAACACACAAAAAAGTGAACTTCCATATGTGAGGAGCGGATTTCAGCACTTTTGTCTGCATACAGTTAAAGCTGAAATTGAGATATCTAAATTATATATCTGTTTTGCCACGACAGACAACTGTGTCCTAGTTGCAGCAAAGGACAGCATTCATTTGCAGGGGAGAGAATATGGTTCATAATTCTTCATTATCAATTGTGAATGGGAATAGTTTAAGGGCTCAGAAACCAGTTTCACTGGAGCCTGATATTATGGGTCCTTATATCATCATCTGTTACAGTGCTGCCCTGTCCTGGATCAGCCTCTCTTGAGACTGCTGGACCTTCACTAAGTCAGAGAAGAAACTTACCACTGCCAGACCTCCAGCCGCTTTCAGACTAGGAAAGCATGATTCTGCATTAGAAGCCTCATTTATTTTAATTCACTCCTGATTCCTGTTGCTGATTTTTATTTTCTTTCATACATTCTTCCAGGTTGTATAAACGTACAGAAGACATTCTTGTAAGATGTGGAAAAGCAGTCTCAGTCTAACAATTCTTATGTCTTCTTTGTCGTCTCTGAGGCTAACTCTCCATCTGCAAATATGCTGTTTCCTAGCTCCCCACACAATCACCGCTGACTCTTAGTTGTTGCAGAGTTGACACAAAGACAAAGTGTACAGCCACAAATAAACTAGTTCTCCTAAAAGTGGAAGGAAAATTAAAAATAAATTGAGCTTCCATTGTCTTCTGTTGTGGATAAGATTTTGTGGTTTGTTTTTTCATTTTGTTTCGGTTTTAAAATCAAGTTATGTTCCAGACTGTGCTTAAATCTTACATCCTTTTACTTCTCAAGGCAATCTAGCAAATACTTATTCTCTTATTTTATTCTGTCACTGAATTAGAAGTGACGTATGAATTTCTTCTTATTTTCAGCTCTTAATATCTAAAACAGCCCTTCAATGTTTATTCACTTCTTAGGTTCTCAATCTCAGTTGAAATCTCTATGGAAAACAGTACCTTTTCAAATCTCTCTCAAATTTGACCAATTGTAAGACACTCACTTTAATTCTATAATTACTTCATTTCATTTGCAAACCATTCTGTGAAAGCTGCTATGAAAGACGAAAATCAAAGTGGTATTATATTAAAAAAAATGAACAATAATAAAGAATGAATGAAATTTTAAGGAAAAAATGTTCTTCTTTTAGAGGAGATTTTTCTCCTCAATTCATGCTTATTCTTGTCTTTCAAAACTTCATGGGTTTAGACAGGTCTGAACAGAGGAGATATACTCTAATAATAATAATAATAATAATAATATATGCATATTGAACACCTCAACAGAAACTGGGATGTATTATTCCATTTGTGGATGAACTGTATATCTTTGCTTATTTATTTCCAAAGCATGATTTTCATGCACTTAACAATCTTCTCTTTTATTTCTCCTTATAATCCCTTTTGCATAGTTCCTACAAACACACACAGGGTGTTTTTTGGACAGTATCCATCTGCAGATTCATCATTCAACAACAGTTGTAACTCAAGAAAGTTCACTACCATTAAAATATTTTATTTCTGGTTCTCTAGCCTGTTGGGAGGATAGAGAATAGCCCTATAAGCTCTTACTTGTGGAGAAATATCTTAATGTATCCAAAGATAGCATGATTGTAGGGATCAGCTAAATGTTGATCTTATGTGTAGACTCTTCCACACTGTTGAGGAGAGTCTCTCTAAAGTTGTCCAAGTGGTATACACAGGAAGTCACTGCAGGCTAGAAATACTCCACATACAGAGAAAAACAGCTGCAGCCACTACCTCCCATAGCTTTTTGCTTCCTGTAAACAAGATTAAAATTCCATTAAGACCTGTCTTTCCTGTTAAACCAATAATGTTTCTTTGCAAAGTTTTGTATTCTGAGTTCGTGTAAGACAGAGACTAGAAAAAAAAACTTGTCATTAAATCACACGTGCTTATAATCGTTATTTGTCACTAACAGCAATCTTGTTCCCATGACTTCAAAACTTATAACAGTAACAATTACTTGAATTTAAGTGCCTGCCATACTATGAGAGGCTTCCAAAATGCATAGCTGCAATATTTCTGCAAGAATATGAAAAAAGGGTGATCAACCATTTTGTTTGTCATCTATTTTGGAAGAAGAAAAACTGAAGTTTGCAATGATGTTCTACACTTTTATAAGTAATGATGTGCTTTTGATTTCTGCAGTACTGTGATGATCATTGCTGTAATGTCTGAGCTGACAGTTTAATTTCTTGTCAAAGTTTTAAAAAATTCCATTATCTTGATGCCATGCTTCTGCACTTATAACTGCAAATTTAAATGCAAGGAAAGCAATCCAACTTTTCTACTGATGATTGAATATCATCATATAAAATTTTAGTAGAAGTAAAAAATAATTTTTAAACATTTCTTAACATCCCAATTAGGAAAAGCACAAAACGCTCTGTTATCCTTTGATAGAGCTCTAAATTATTTGTGTGAAAGTAGCACTGACCATAACTCAGCTATTTGACATGGAACACCTAAATGACACTGAAACAGATGTCGTCCTCAGGCTTATACGTTTAGCCAAATAATCTCACTGAAAGGTCTGCTACAGCATTCTTATAGAACTGCCAGTATCTATTAATACAGCAATCTTGAGCTTCTGAGTATTTCCTTCAAAACTAAAGAACAATGTTGAAACAGCAGTGGAAAGGTCACGTCACCACCACTTCTTCACTTGTGTGATGCTGTTAAGCACTTCCTGAGTTGTAGAAATATGCAGAAACATACTTTTGAGAACAAATTTATTTCAGCCTTGACTATGTACAGCACTGCTTCACTGGATGAAACCAATGAAAACTTCGGGTTTGGAAACAACCACCAGAGTCCTTGGCGCTGAAGTGGGAGAGGAGGGTGGTGCGAGTGTAGGGGTGGGTGTAGGGGTTTGTGTGTAAGCACTGCAACTTAGAATCTCCAGTTGAGTCAATTCTTTGAAGGTTTTCAGGGACTCACTGTTCCTCCAGACAGCAGAAGTTGCTTTTAAAAATGTAATTGCATATGTTTTGCCCAAAAGCACACAATGACTTGCAGGCAGAACCTGGAATAAATTCCAGTTCTTGATTTACTGTCCCTTGCTTATTCCACTGTGATTACCTATTCCTTCATGGGAAACACCATATAGTCCCATAGCTTTGGCAACAACTTGTATTTAATTTTGCTGGTATCCTGTACCTTCAATTATAAGTCATCATCATCATTAGCCTAATGTTTAATATATTTGAGAAGATCCAGTCTTCTCTGTCTTTTCTGACATACTCCTGAATGTGAAATTACTTAGAGAACTGTATGTCAAAGAAATAAGAAAATATAACACATATAGTCTTTTCATAACAGATCATTTTTCTGACAGTGATTCTCAGTAGCAAGAGGGGACCAGAAAAGATGTATATTTGTCAAGAAATAAAGACTCTCCCAGAGAACACAAGTTACTAAGAAGACATGATTACATTACCCTGGTGTTACTTTGCTTCTTAGGAAGTCTCCCTGCTCTTGCACATAAGAAAAAAGGCAAATTAATCTTGTACAGTGAAAAAAAGAATAGCGAGGACTCATATCTTCTAAGTGCACAAGATAAAAAATAGAATTTGTTTTCCAGTCTTAGAATCTTCCCCAGTTACCATTACAAGGCAGAGCTTAAAATGAATAAGTGATAAATTTATTTTATTTCTTCTATAACATTCATTAAATACTTAGTGTGGGGAACTGGCGGATGAAGTTGCTAAACCACTATTCATCATATTTGAGAAGTTGTAGCAGTCCAGTGAAGTTCCTGCTGACTGGAAAAGGGGAAACATAAGCCCCATTTTCAAATAGGGGAAAAAAGGAAGACTGAGGGAACTACAGACCAGTCAGTCTCACCTCTAAAGCTGGCAAGACCATAGAGTAGATCCTCCTTAAAAATATGCTAAGGTACACAGAAAATAAGGAGGTGTCTGGTGACAGCCAACATGGCTCACCGAGGACAAATAGTGTCTGACAAATTTGATGGGCTAGTACAAGAGGATTACAGCATTGGTGTATAAGTGAAGAGCAATTGACATCATTTACATGGACTTGTGCAATGCATTTGACACAGTTCCACATGACATCCATGTCTCTAATCTGGAGAGATGTGGATTTGACAGATGGACCACTGATTAAGAAATTGGCTGGCTGGTTGCACTCAGAGTTGTGGTCAATGGCTCCATGTGCAAGTGGAGACCAGTGCTGTTTCACCTCTTTGTTGGCAACATGGACAGTGGGATTGGGTGCACTCTCAGCAAGTTTGCCAACAACACCAAGCTGTGTGGTGTGGTTAATACACTGAAGGGAAGGGATGCCATCCAGAGGGACTTGGGCAGACTTGAGTGGTGGGACCATGCAAACCTCATGAAGTTTAACATGACAATTAAAGTGAAATGCCTGTAATAGGGATCACAGGACTTTTCCTCGCACTTCAGACACATCCTTTCCACCATCCTGTCTACCTGTGTGCTGGTGTACAGGCCTTTAGATTCCTAATCTCTCTAATGGTGTTCAATCAGTTGAGAGAATGAAACAGGATGGTAAACCCCATTACTTAGCTATTACTGTTTGAGCAACTGCATTCAGAAGATTTCGTATTTCTCCTAAAAAGATCACCAGCAAGTTTTTATAACTATACATTAAAATCAAACATCCATTAGATAAGAAGACAGTACAGGCTATTTGCAAAAGAAACAGGTTTTGTGCCTGTAACAACACTACTTCACTCTTGGAACTGCCAGTCTGTCTTGATAAGGGATATTTTGTCTGCACAGCAGTGCTTTCTGTTTCAATGGGCTTTGGTTGCAGAGAATTTCTGAAATTCTTCTGAAATAAATTATTCTCAACATAAGTAAGTCTCCCTTTTAGAGCAGTTCACATGAAATCTGAATAGCCTAGTTTAATAAAAAAACTCCTAACTTGAAATTATAGAAGTTTTATCCGAATAAAAAGGGGAAGTGCAGGAATTGTTAATGTTTTTCTGCTTACCAGGTAGGGATGACAAAGCCTGCATATTCAAAACATTCATGCAATGAAGACACTGTCTAGAACCAGGGATATATTTTACGTAATGTTGCCGTGCCATTTGATTGCCTTTAGCATGCAGGAATGCATGCAGGAGCAGATCAGAAAGAAAAAAACATAAGAAGGTGAATTCAGAATTATTTTTTAAAGCTGGAAATCAAATACTGACAATGAGCATGTGCTGATTTTAATTACTGTACCATAAAATATACTTCTAAACTCCAAAAATATTTTGAGACTTTAAAAATGGTAATAAATTAAAAAATGCAAATCACTGAACAGCTGCAGTAGAAGACACTAGAGGGGAAGAAATAAAAAAAGCTACTTTATTTTGACAAGAAAAATAAAACTGTGAGAAGGGGTTTGTACCCTCTGTACCCACCTCTACAAGTTAAGAAAACATCAATCTGAGTAGTTTATACTTATTTTTTTAATAACCCAGGCAATTTTTGCAGTGCCTTCAACCTCTGAACGATCAAGTTAAAATGAGACCAAACCAGACTTAGGCCAGGAACCTGCACGACACTGGAATTGCCTTAATTGTGGTGTTGTTGTTGGTCTTTTCCTAATTAGTCACATAAGCTATACAAAAAGAGAGAGTTAATATTTGTTAATTCTTAATAAAGCTGTTTAAGATCTGAGCTGCTAAGAAAAGCTCTTCTTTAGACACAGGGAACAGAAATTGTAAACAATCATCCTAATACACCACAACTCAATCTAGACATTTCACAATATCAAGAAATAACATGGAAACTAGATAACTCTTTAGTTTTTGAGGTTAGGAGCTTGATTTGCCACATCCCATGTACTTTGATAGCTTATCAGCATTGCCTCCGAGATGTTCCAGGAGGGCCTGCTCTATAAAAGAAATTTCACCATCATTTTTGATTTGGCTAACAACTTCTCTGTTTAATCATCTCTTGTGTGTAAGATGACAAGAGAGAACAATGTTGAAAGAACCTTAAAGTGGCAGAATGGACTACCGAGAAGCTTTATGTTGCTGACTTTATTTTCTACATGCCACCCAGCCCACACACATACCGAAGACACAGAGCAATTCTAATTAGAGGAGCGTGACACTGGTATAGATTTTAGAAAAAATCCTAAGTACAATCCTGAATGTTCTCTGGCCAGTAACAAACCACAAACAGCTCCACAAATCAGAGGACAAATAGGACAAATATGTCCAATTATTTCTTTGCTTAGATTTCTTTTTTATTTTTTTTTAGAAGCAGTGCCTGAGCAGGCTGCTGCATACTGAAAGACATCTTGTAACACCCAAACACTGGGGGTTCAGAGACTCCTACAGGCACCTGGAACTGATTAATGCCTTCTCATTCCATAATCCTATTCCCTTAAAAGGTTTAGCATACTGTATTATTATACTAGCTTAAACTTTGATTCAACAAAACTTACATAAAAGCTAGGGTAGGAATCCCTCCTACATTAAAAACACTGTGCAAGCATTCTTAGTCCTGTGTGAAATTATGCTACATTTGGTGTTTTGTTTTAGGCTGCATGAACACGGACAAAGTCAATTTAGATTTAGATACCTTAAAATGCCAGTCAGGAGACATCAATGAAGAGCGTAGCCTGTTGGAGCACATCCCTAGTCTGCTCCCTCTGCCTGCATGAACAGGAGCGGCTTCTATTGCTATAACTCACCTGTTAAACTGGATGCTTTCTAGCAAAACCACCCCAAAGTACTGAGCTACCCAATGCAGAAGACATCAAAAATATTAAGCCACATTCCTGTGCTTTAACACAGGATCTGCTTCCCTCCTTGCAGTTAGTGCACAACATGACTAAAGGAAAGCTCTTGAGTTTGCCCGAGTGAGACGTGGTCCCTTGCTGGTGCAAGTACACAGCATGTCAAATGCTCTCAATTTGCATAGCAATTGGTAGACAAGGACAAGCTGTAAAACCAAAGATGGACAAATCTGATATGAAAACAAATTTCATGCTGAGGGTTCTCAGGTGTTTTTAGCAGTACTACCAAATGAGAAACATGATTTGAGAGAAATCTGAGCTGGTTTAGCCACTGTTTTCCTGCAGCTTTACTCTGGGGAAAAAAGGCGGATTTTGACTGCAGTAGCTGCTGTAATGTAAGCCTAGGCAGGACCAGTACTTTTATGATGTCCCATATAATTTATCCCATATAATTTCAAGAGAAACCTCCTAAAACCACACATTTGCCCTTTAGTGATACCTCCTAGGCTTGTTACGATGCTCACGTTGAGCAGAGCACACACACACCAGGCAGGAGAATTACACAGTGCTCAGGAGCAAGGGAGTGCAGAAATCCTGAACGTGAGACTGCTGCACACCAAGGAGTTAGCGGTTCACAGCATGGTTAACAAGAGCAGGTCCAAGTTTGTGCTGTGCTGCATGGACAGGACAGCCTGGTCTTCAGGCTGCATTGTGCTGTGCGTATCCCTCAGGGGCAGGGTAAACTTCTGTTCCTCACAACAAAGGAGACTGCAGGCAGCTCTCACTTGGTACAAGCAGGTAAATTACCTGCATGTCCTTGCCTCCATCAAGAGCTGCAGCAACAAATTTCCATGGGAACATTCTTTTGTTGGATCCAGGAAATAATGAATACAGCTGTTTCAATTGTAAGAAAATCCCGTGAGAACTCATAGGAGCAAACCAGGGAGGTCTGCACTTTGTGCTATGCCCCGACTGTGTTGTGCTCCTTCAATGCTTCACAGCTCAGGGATCTGAAGGGTTGTAGGATTACCTATATAATTTCTTGTTAGGTCTAATAAATAGCATTTAAAATTATCTTTCACAGAGACTGAGTTCTTTTCTTACTACAATCATAACAACCAAGTCGCACAAACTGAATGCTTAAATTCTGTTTTCATTCCTCCTCTCTGATCTTGAGGCGTGGTAGATCTGAGCAAAATGTTTGTTTTCCCTTCTCTGTTATGAAGAGAAAAGGATATTAGGACTGAGAAGGTTAGCAAAGAAACTTGTGTTCAAAAGAGACATGAATTTCCACACAAACAATGCTACCTAAACTACTATTTAAAATGCATGAATGGTGTGATGTCCTGAGACTTCCCAAAAATAAGATTGTTCATCACATGTAACTGTCATGGCAAACCACGCTTTTAACTAGAGAAGTGTTATTACAAATCAGAACAGATAAAAGGAGTCCTTTAATGCAAATAACTGCCCTATCATTCAGTGGAAGATTTTCTATCTAAAAATCTGTGTGATAAAACATTACATAAAAACGTGTGAATACTAAAACTGAAAATTGCTCAACATCGTGTAATTTGTACGCAGAGAGTCATCAGAGCATTCTGTTGGGCTGCCTTGTAAAGATCATTTTTCTATTTAAGTGCTTAGGTACTCAAAATGGTGGGGGCAATCCAAAAAATCCTACAATGAATGGATCATTTACTACAGATTGATTTACTACAAATGAGTCCCATTCCACCACTATTCCAGTGACTTTGAGTGCTAGACATCACAAAATTGGCAGCAGAGACTTAGCTATGACACCACCAGAGGTAAATATCCCAGGTATTGTCCAGATTATGCCACTCAGGCATAATCCCGCACCCCTACCGAATCAGGAAATAGAAAACGAAAAGTTTGGTGAGAAAAATGGGGAATCTTCCAACAATACAGCTGGCCTGTAGGAGATTCATCCCCCCCTTGTCCAGGATGCTGTACAGGGTGGGTAACTTCCCAGGGATTGAGTGACTTTACCTGAGAGAGAGAGTAAGTGATTAAGAAACATACATATGGTATATGGCATGCTACTGAGATTGTGATTGGTGCACTCTTTTAAGGTATTAATATCTAGTGTGCTTGTGGTTTGTGCTGTTACTTGTCGGGATCATTTGTAGGTTGTGATAGGGCATTCCGCAAATTGATTTTAAATTGCAATAGTGTAATCGTCATTGTACACATAGAACCTGCAGTAGTGACGTATTGGACCTGTGAGTGAAGTCCAAATAAATTGTCAGTTTGAACCTCTCAGTGAAGTCCTTTTCCTCTTTCATCACAGTTAGATATTAGGAAATATTTCTTTCCTAAAAGGGTTGTCAGGCATTGGAATGCCCAGGGAGGTGGTTGAGGCACCATCCCTGGAGATCTTCAAGAGATGAGTTGTTATGGTGCTTGGGGATATGGATTAGTGTTGGGTTGGTGGTGTTTTGGATGTGGTTTGTGGTTTGTGTGGATTTTTTGTTTGTTTATGGTTTTTTTATTGTTGGTTTTTGTGTGGTTTTTTTCATTGGTTAGACTAGATGATCTTAAAAGGTCCCTTCCAACCTAGGTGATTCTGTGATTCCCTAAGGTCCTGTCCCCCGCAAATGACACCCTTAAGAACAGAGTCAAAATCATCACGTTAAAGATGAGGTCTCTCACAGGCCTGATGGAGTAATATGTGTCAAATGGAAAAAAAAATTCTAAAATTTTCCTCCAAATCCTACAGTTTATTTAACCTGGTAAATACTACAGTAAAGGACAACAATATTAATTTTTTTTAATATCTTGACTTCCTTCCCCTTTATAGATAGATTTGTCTCCTGACTTGAAGCCTGCTTCTGTAGTCAAGCATCAAATATGACATTCTAGTTTGTACTAAAGTTAATAGTAGTTTTGGCACTCACCTTATAAAAATGTTTATTGCTGGGCTAAAGTATAAAACTTGCCAGTGGCTTGCAGTATTTTGTAGTACATTTGCTGCTGCATTGCATTTGCACTGAATGAAAGACTACTCCAAAAAATATAAGCTCAGTTATTTAAAATATACTTCATCTTTACCTTGAAATGAAAATAACTACTTAAAGAATGTACAAAATAGACTTCATAAAATATACCCAGAAAATCAAAAATTATTTGCAGAAAGGATTGTGGGTATTCAAGTTTAAATTCTGTATCAGTGTAACTGCATCATTCATTGTCATTAGATTACAAGGTATTTTAGACATTGTAGGTAGTAGGAATGCAGACAAAATGACGACAATCAATATTCTTCTCAAATAAATGCGAACCAAATACTACAATTTGATTAAAATTATTCCTCATGAGCCAGACTATTATTACCCTGAGATAAAACATCTTGAAAAAAGGTTAATAAACATAGATAGTCATTTCATCCTCTGCTTTTGAAAGTATAATAACTCCAGTAACAAGTGTTTTCTTTATTCTCAAGAAAATAAACTGAAAGGGAAAAAAAAAAGAGTTTTCCAGTACTGAGACTGGAAGGTATTGATATAGTGAAAGAAATTAGTTAGAGATGGGAAGATATCTTTCCTCATTTCAGCAAGTAAAAGGCATGGGAGCTAGAGTTTAGCAAATTAAAGAGAATTAGGAAGGCAAACAATCAACAAAATAAAGTTGGTTTGAAATACATGCAATTAAAAATTAACCAAGTGCTTTTATGATGTACTTAAAACATCATATATCTCTGAAAGGGCTAAAAATACACAGGACTCTATAAAGCATATGAGGCCAAGAATAGTCTACAACAACATAGGATGAGTAAGCTGACAATACTTTTAACCATGTTTAATTAAAATCTGCACAAACAGTTACTGATGCCCTTCAAAAAATTCTCTTTGACATTGCTTACAATTGAATGAGGTCCTGTACTGGGTCTGGTGGGGAAAGGGTTAATTGTTCCCGGGACCTAGCAGGGACACTGGTATTCCATTTGAGCCACGCCCAAGGGGAGGGCCCGAGCTAGCCGGGGAGGGGGAGGGACAGGAAGTGACAGAAAAGGAGGAAGTCCCGCCCCCGGGGCAGAAGGAGCAGGGGGAGTAGTGCGGTCAGGTGTGTTCCGGGTGCTTCGGCAAGCGGTGGTATCGTGATGGCGGTTGTATACTCCTCTGTCCGTGTTATCGCTGTTATTTCTTGCGGCCTTTGCTGTTTTGTTAAATTGCCTTTGTCTCAACCCACGAGTTTTTCTTTCAGTTTTCCCCTCCCGGCCACGCCGCCGGTGGGGACTCTGATTTGTGCGAGCGGCTGCCACGTGGTCCTTTGTTCCCGTCTGAGGACAAACCACGACAGGTCCTTAAGGTGATAAGACAGTAGTTATAACCAGGGAACAAAAACTGATAGCTTTTGGAACGATGCTTAGTATCTCCTTGACTACTCTCCATGCTTGAGGAACATGTAGTTCTAAGAACAAAAAGTGTTTTGCTTTTGCACCAGAGAATAGTGACAAACTTATGTTAGTTCACTTAATGAACAAATTAATGAAAATAAAAGCAACTTGACAGAAACTACTCGGTTCCAACTATCCTACCCAACTACTAAACACCTGTATTACACCTAGGCATTTTGAAGCATCAGTATGACAATACTGATTGGAGTATATTGCACTGGTATATATACTGGTTGGAGTTATTGCTAAAGTAAGACAACTTGTAATGTAAGCAATTAAACAACATTTTTTTTCAACATATAATTTAAATTGGTATGGGAGTAGGGAGAATACTGCTGTGTGCTCTGAGCCTCGTGTGTAAGGAGCTTTTTTCAGTAAAAAAATTAAAGTCGATTATATGAATAAACACTTTATGGAACCCAGCAGAACAAGATGACACAAAAGTCAAACAAAAAACAAATTGATTTTGCTTATGCCATTACAGCCACGACGCAGATGGGGAAGTGCCCACCCTGATGGGGCTTCTTCTCAAGAAAAAATTGTCCTAGAATGAGGCAGTTAACATAATCCTTACTTCTTCTCATAGAATGATGGACCCCATCCTTAAGTACGCAAACTCCTAGTATCCTTTAGAGATGAGAGAACTGAATTGAAATGGCACCAAAATAATTTATGGGCAGATACCTGGATATGAGGAGAATGTCCCATCTATTAGGCCATTCACTAATCTCTTCTTTTTAAGCTATTGTATTTTAAATAAATAATTAAACACAAATTGTGCTGAGAAAAAGATATAGAAAGAAAATATGCAAGAGTTAGGTTTCTGCTTACCTTTGATGACAGGAGTCCTTTTCAAATTTCTAATCCAAAGACAAAGACAAAATCCAATTTCTAATACAAGACAAAGACTGAAAGCAATTTTGTGCAGATAATATCCAAAACTCAAATAGCAAAGACATCATTTCCTGGTGCATAGGTTGTGGTTTCAAGTCCTTACCTTCAGAGTTCCTTTTAGCATCTTCTTGAGAGAAAAAGGGAATTTGTGTTAGACATGGAGCTAAAAATTTCTTGGCAACCTATTGAAAATCTTAGGAATAAATATAATTTTGACACTGTCCTGCATGACATGCTGGTCTCTTAATTGGAGAGACACATATTTGATGGATGGACCACTTGTCTCTAGATCTCACTGGGAGGGCTGTGACAGTGGTATTGTGGTCCTTCCCTCCTCAGTCCTGGGGTCCAATTGGATTTCTCTTTATATGTTTCCTTTGTAAATGTTCAAATGTTTATACTTTTTTCTAGGCTATCCTCCTATGAAAAACAAAAACCAAATATACAAAAAGACTTTAAAAATATATATTCCATTTGGTGAAAGTATGTGGAGGAATAAAAATTGCTTTTTACAAGAATTAGAACTCACAGGTGGAACTCACCCTGCATATGGAAAGTGTAAGCATCCACTATAGAAAAGGGTGAAATCGATTTCAGCAAATTCAGAAACACGCATGCACAAAAAATACTCAAGTGCTTCTGACACATCAAACACTATTACACTCATCACCTTAATAAACCCTCTTGATTTTCTTTATCCTTTCCCCTAAGCATGTCCTTTCTGTCTTTCTCTTCTCCCTGAAGTTTCTATCATTCTGTCTTCCTCTGAGTCTTTTCCTCTGGTAGGACACATGCAATCCTTTTTTTTTTGCACCTATGCACACCATTACACCATTACACCATTACATTTTCAATTTGCTAGCTAATTTCAGCCTGGTTGAATGATAAAATTTTGTTATGTTTCTACAAAGGTTGTGAAAACAGGCAGCCACATAGGGGAAGGAGGGCACACTGGGAATGGCGCTGAGTAACAAGCTCAATCTTTATTAAGAATCCAGAGAATCACCAAGAAAAGTGACATTACAAGTATCTCAGTCCCAGGAAAGGCTTTATTCAAAGCTCACACACTTTGGAACAACATAGGCAATAAAACTTCATTCACCCTGGTGGTGTGAATTATGTCTTTCACCTTATTTCTTTATGGAAAGTAAGGAGAGATGAAAATATAGCCTTATGTATTGAGAAAGCTAAAATGCTCTTATCTTACTCTACGCATATTTTAGGGAGCTAAATTTTGCATTCTGTTTGCTTCCGCTTCCTTTATATAGCACTAACACCCCTCTGAAAAACCATTAAATTACCAATTTGAAATTGCAGTAACACTCAAGTTTTTACTACATCTATTCTCACTGTAATATTTTTCAAGAGACTAAGTCTGTATTGTACTATTGTCTTTCCTGGTTACTGAAATTAAGTATCAGAATTTTAATATTGCATATAATCTGTGACAGGTGCTTTATTACCTCAACCTTTTCAATATTCTCTGTATTGATTGCACTGCCTTTCTCTTCCACACAGTTTACAACCTTACTAAACTGTAGAAAGAAAGGTACTAGCCAGCAAGCAAAATCACAAAATATTGAACTTGAAAGCCAAAAAAGGTCAAGATTTTCAAGATCCACTGTCATATTTTATGCATTTTAGGAATTTTAATAGCCTAAGAAACAATCCTTGGCTTTATGATACTTTAAGAATGACTAACTAGCTATCAAAGGATTTTTTAAAAGATGGACAGTAACGAACAGAGTACACTTTGTTCAATTTTCAATTAAAAAATAAAAAAGTTTCTCTTCTATTTTAATCAAAATAATACTCCTTTTCACTCAAGATACAAATTTTCATTGTAAAAAATTTATCATAAAACAATGAAAATTAAGCTCTGTTTTCTCAAAACTGCAAAACCAAGATATTTTACCAACACCCCCATCTCTTCATCCCTTTTTCTGTAATAGCATGTGAATTGGATCAGTTTATCAAGTGTATGGGAAATACAAGTTTCAGCTCTGTCATCTGAGAAGACTGAAATCTATGGTTTACATAGAATAGTTTCTTACAAGAAGTTTTACTCTGATTTTACAGAATCACAGAATGTCCACGGTTGGAAGGGACTTCTGAGATCATCGAGTTCAACCACATTAAAAAAAAAAACCAACCACAATAACCCACAAAAAACCAAACAAAAAATTCAGAACATGCAACAGTCTCAATCCTCTTTTATTGTAGCTTTCAAGTATTTAAATAATAAGTCAAAACCAAAAAATCATCAAGATGCCTTGTGGACATGTGGTGTTGGAGACATTACATGGAAGTGATCCTTGCCCATGCCTCAGTAAACACCTATTTTTTTATGCAAAACCGCTAAAACAAGAATGAGACCATTCATCCCACTGACAAATATCCTACAAGCCTATAACAATCCTCCTTTTCTGCTTCACTGAAGAGTTTTCCTGTTCTGCATATTGCCTGTTCCTCTCCTGTCCCTGCAGCCCCAAATAAATAATCCAGACAAATCTGAGAGTAATTAGGTATCTGGGGCAATTTATTTATTAACAGGAAATAAACAGGCAGCCTCACAATGGTGATCTGGACAGCTATAGAAAGATTTTGGGGAAAAGAGCACATTAAGCTTACTGAATGTTTAGCCAATGAAAGCAAGAGAAATGCATATTCGCCTGCACAATAACAAAGCATAAATAAGAAATTAATTCTTTTTCAAATCTCTTTTTCTTCATTAACTGAAAAGCTAAAAATGATCTATTGTGCTTGCATCATCTGACAACTTTCTCATAAAATGGATATCACTTCACAATTGAGTCCCATATTGTGGCAAACTGCATTTTTGTTACAACTAAGAATTGAGTTTGTATTTTCTTTACCTATTTTTCAGCTGCTGACAAAGACAAGGATAGTGCTGTTCAAGAAATATGGGTTCAGCATAACAATAAAGAAACAAATTGTTCTCCATCATGCAAAATCTTTGCTCCAGCTTCAGTCCAGGTAATGTTTATAATAATAGCAATAACCAACCACAAACACTAAAATAAATATCAAGGAAGTCTGAATTCAGACTCCATGACTTGGGGTGACAGTTTTCAGCACAGAACAGATGCTTTCACTCTACATAGCAGCATGAACTGTCCTAGAAGTATAGTCATCTCTCATATATCTCATTTATGAGAAAAAAAATATGATCAAGTTCCTTAAATACCTGAATCACTCCGGATAATTTAATGTGGTTATAACTTTTTTTTTTTCCTAACTTCTAGCTTTCCATCTTTAAAAATAATATACTAGAGATAATATCTTTGGAATTTGGGGAGTTTTTTCTAATGGATTGTAAAATACTCTGACTTCAAAATATGCTTCACAAAATTGAATTAAAAAATCTCAAATTCTTAATATGAAACCACTACATTCTAATATAAACTAAGTAGACTAGAACTTGTGTACAAGCCAGTTGCCTGGGTGAGATTTTCCCTGTTTGGTCAGTGCTACCAATGGTCAAATATTGAATTACTCTGTATACACTTAATAAATTGTGTTATTGATACTCCCAATAAATAAAGAATTACCACCTGTTTCACTCTACACTAATCACTTTACAAAGTTCTTCAAAGTAGTCACATTAACAGCTACAAAATGCAGCATGTTATAGATACCTCAGGTATCTGTGATATGCTACAGATCACATTTGCATCCATGAGATACTGCACTTGCAGTTCATCCATCTGCCAGGTAAGAAATGCTTATCAGATTGCGTATGGAACTGTATTGTTTTTAGGAGACAGGCAAAACTAGAACTACATGGACATATACTAGTTGTGTCCTTGTTTTTTTAATAGACACATGGCTTAAAGTACCTTTTTAATATCTTCAGGGCATTTCTAACTACTGGGTACAGTATACACCTTTCGTTTCTTTTGATTATTCGTGTGAATGATATTAGAAATGCTTAGAGAAAGTTAGCCGCTAGTAGCTAATAGGAAGGCAACTTGGGTAGACCAGCCTACTTAGGAGTGTCAGCTAGTTTTATTGTGGTAACTGTGGATCTCTTCCAGATTGCTTTTTAGGAAATGTATGAACATTAAAAACAAAACAAAACAAAACCCCACCAAAAACCCAATCAACATAGAAAAAAAAAAAAGAAAGAAAAGAAAACCAAGTGATATTTTCTTTTGCAGATTATGCCTGCCAAACACAAAGCAAGAAATGTTTGGACAAAAATGACATTTATGTACACTAAATGTTTATGAAGTTCTTGCTATGTGTGTAATTATCTCTCAACATTGCATTCTGACACACAGGAAAGGCAAGAACAGCTGTTCACTTTACAGCCAACTGTTATCTTTGCCTTTATACAGACATATCTAATTTCAACATTTTTATGTATGTATATGCACACACCTATACATACACAGAAATTCATGTATTTATACACTTACATATAGATACTGGTAACTAGCTAGGAGAGTGAGCCTGCCATTTACTTCATAGTCTGTCAGTAAATACTGGTGCTGAAACTCCTGTTAAAGAGCTATCTAGGTTATAATGAAATTAAGTACTGGAAATAGTCAAGTTTAAACAGATACAGTCTTCAGAAAAACAAACAAAACCAACCAACCAAAAAAAAAAAAACCCACAAAAAAACCCCCAGGGTAAAACTTTGCTTTTGCTTGTTTGTTTTGTTTGGTTGGTTGTTGTTTTTTTAAAATCTGTGTACTTAATAAAACATATCAGCTGTCTTACCAAGTTATATATCCTCTTGCAGACCACTCAGGAAACAGAAAGCTGTATTTAGCCATTTTACTCAGGCCAACAATCCATTTCTCTACATAGAATTAATAACCCTGGGGAAGGGTATCAGACGTGGTTTAGAGCAAATTTGGCGCATCACACTAGATCAAGCAAATAAATCCTAACAAAGACAGGCCTACTCATGAGTCGCTCCTTGAAAAAAAGTACTGACTGGATGAAGGACGCTGAGGTGATCATGCCCAGCCAGCATGTGTTCATGATGTCCTGCTTGACAAACCTGATCTCCTTCTATGACAAAGTGACTTACTTGGTGGATGAAGGAAAGGCTGTACCTGGACTTTAGCAAGGCCTTTGATATGGTGTCCCACAGTATTCTCCTGGAGAAACTGGCTGCCCATGGCTTAGATGGGAATATTCTCCACTGGGTTAAAAACTGGCTGGAGGGCCGAGCCCAGAGAGTGGTGGTGAATGGAGTGCAATCCAGTTGGCGGCCTGGTATCCCACAGGGCTTGGTACTGGGGCTGGTTCTCTTTAACATCTTTATCAATGATCTGGACAAGGGAAACGAATGCACCCTCATCAAATTTGCAGACAACACCAAGTTGGTTGGGAGTGTTGATCTGCTGGAGGGTAGAGAGGCTCTGCAGAGGGATCTGGATGGGCTGGCTGGATAGGCTGAGACCAATGGCATGAGGTTCAATAAGGCCAAGTGCCGGGTCCTGCACTTGTCAAGTCCCATGTCAAAGCAGGATTGCCTGTAGCACATTACTCAGGACATCATGGAGAAGAAGAAATCGCAACAGATCATGACCTACCCCTTCCCTGTGGGAAGTGATGAGGTTGATACCAGAAGTTTAAAAGCAATTACAAGGGACTTCAAGGCACTGGGGAAACTGGTTGAGGGATCAGGGGCACAGGTGATTTTTTCATCAATACCCTTAGTTGAAGGTAGGAATACTGAAAGAAATAGGAAGTCATGCATGATTAACAAGTGTCTCAGAGGCTGATGTCACCAACAAAATTTTGGGTTTTCTGACCTTGGGGAACTTTATATGTCACCAGGTCTGCTAGAAACAGATGGTGTACATCTGTCTCAGAGGGGCAGAAAGATCCTAGTACACGAGTTAGCAGGGCTTGTCAAAAGGGCTTTAAACTAGTTTTGAAGGGGGAGGGGGTTAAATACAGGTGCACTAGAGATGAGCCTAAGGTTAGCGTCCAGCCTGCCATTTCACTTGAGGTGAGAGATGATAATATCAGAATGGTCTGTGGCAAGTGGCAGGACGGCACATCAGGGTTCGAAGGATGGGGTGATAACAAGGGCCTCCAACCTGTTGAACTAACACATGCTATCAACACTGCATCAAAGTAAAGGTCTTGCAGAGGTGGACCAAGAGCCCTTGAGACAATAGGAGACAAGAAGGTTGCTGCCACAAAGCGCCTTGGGGGATCAGTGTAGTGCCCCTCTAAGAAGGCAACATGGCCAGCAGACCAGCTGAAGTGTCTCTACACCAATTCATACAGCACGGGCAACAGACAGGAGGAATTGGAAGCTATCCTGCTACAGGAAAGCTACGACATAGCAATTATGGAAACTTAATGGAACAATTCTTATTACTGGAGTGTGTCCATCGATGGCTACAAGCTGTGAAGAAGGGACAGGAGAGGAAGAAGGGGAAAGAAGTGTCTAGAATATGAAGAGTTGTTGCTAAAGAGTAGTCATGAGCAGGTTGAAAGCTTATGGGTAGGAATCAGGGGTTGGGACAACGAAGAGAACCTTGTGGTGGGAGTCAACTACAGGCCGCCTGACCAGGTGGAGCCTATCAATGATGCCTTCTTACTCCAGCTTGAGGAGGCATTGTGATCACAGGCTCTCATCCTGCTGGGGGATTTTAACCACCCTGACATCTGTTGGAAAAGCAACACAGCTGGCTGCAAACACTCCAGGAAGCTCTTAGAGTGCCTAGACGACAACTTCTTGAGACAAGAAATTAACAGCCCTACTCAAGGAGATGCATTGTTGGACCTGTTGGTCACAAATGCAAGCGAAATCATCAGGGATGTCAAAGTTGAAGGCAGCCTGGGCTGCAGTGATCATGCCCTAATGCAGCTTACTGTCTTAAGAAGTCTGAAGCCCACGAGAAGCACAGTTAGGACTCTAAATTTTAAGAAAGCAAACTGAGATCTTCAAGGAGTTAGTAAATAGGACCTCGTGGGAAACTGTCCTTAGGGACAAGGGAGTAGAACAAAGCTCTCTATAGAGTGCAAAAGATCTCAATCCCTACATGTAGGAAATTGGGCAAGGAAGGCAAGAGACCACCATGGTTGAGCAATGACCTTCTGGTCAAACTAAGGGGCAAGATGGGGCTATACAGCAAATGGAAGAAGGGACAGAAATCCTGGGAAAAGTATAACAACGTTGCCCGGATGTGTAGGAATGAAGTCAGGAAGACCAAGGCACAGCTAGAACTGAACTTGGCAAAGGACATAAAGAAAACCAAGAAAGGCTTCTACAGGTACATTAACCAGAGAAGGAAGGTTAAAGAAAATGTACTCCCCCTAATGAGCAGCAGTGGGGAAATTGTATCAACGGATGAGGAGAAGGCTGAAGTTCTCAACAATGTTTTGCCTCAGTCTTCACTGGGAACCCTTTTCCTCCTAGTTCTCATGTTTATGGCACACAAGTTGGAGATGAAGGTGACAAAGTCCCTCCCACTGTAAGTGAAGACAAGGTAAGTGATCAACTCAGGAGCCTGAAGATATACAAGTCCATGGGACCTGATGAGATACATCCTAGAGTCCTGAAGGAACTGGCTGATGTAGTTGCAAAACCACTTTCCATGATATTTGAAAAATCATGGCAGTCAGGTGAAGTCCCTGCGGACTGGAAGAAGGGAAACATCATACCCATTTTTAAAAAGGGTAGAAAGGAGGACCCTGGGAACTACTGAGCTGTCAGTCTCATCTGTCAGTCTGTGACCTGGCAGTCTGTGCCTGGGAAGATCATAGAACAGATCCTTCTAGATGCCATGCTTGAGAACATGAAGGACAGGGAGGTGATTCAGGACAGCAAACATGGCTTTACTAGGGGCAGGTCCTGCCTGACTAACCTAATGGCCTTCTATGATAAAGTGATTAGGTCAGTAGGTGTGATCTATCTGGACTTCTGTAAGGCCTTTGACATGGTTCCCCACAACATCCTGCTCGACAAATTGGAGGAGTATGGATTTGATGGGTGGACTGTTCAGTGGATAAGGAATTGGCTGGATGGTCACATCCAGAGGGTAGTACTCGACGGCTTGAAGTCCAGATGGAGAGCAGTGACAAGTGGTGTCCCTCAAGGATCCATGCTGTTTAACATTTTTATCAATGATATAGACAGAGGGATTAAATGTACCGTCAGCAAGTTTGCAGACGACACCAAGCTGTGTGGTGTTGTCAATACATCTGATGGACGGGATGTCATTCAGAGGGACCTGAACAGGCTGGAGAAGTGGGCCCAGGTGAACCTCATGAGGTCAACTAGGGATGAGGTATTAGAAAGCATCCCTGAGGAAAGGAACTTGATGGTGCTGGTGGATGAGAAGCTGGACATGAGCAGGTAGTGTGCACTTGCAGCCCAGAAGGCCAATCACAGCCTGGGCTGCATCAAAAGATGCATTGCTAGCAGGTCCAGAGAGGTGATTCTTCCGCTTTTTTCTGCTCTGGTGAGACCTCACCTGGAGTACTGTGTACAGGTCTGGAGCCCTCAATAAAGGAAAGACATGGACCTGATGTAGCAGGTCCAGAGGAGGGCCACGAGGATGATTGGGGGCTGGAGCACCTGCTATGAGGACAGGCTGAGGGAGCTGGGGTTTTTCAGACTGAAAAAGAGGAGGCTCCAGGGAGACCTAATAGCAGCCCTCCAGGACCTGAAGGGAGTCTAAAGGAAGGCTGGGGAGAGCCTCTTTACAAAGGCCTGTGGTATCAGGATGAGGGGCAATGGCTTTAATATGGAGGGGAGCAGATTTAGATTGGAGATTAGGAGAAAGTTCTTTACTGTGAGGGTGGTGGATCACTGGAACAGGTTGCCCAGGGAGGTGGTTGAGGCCCCATCCCTGGAGATATTCAAGGTGAAGCTGGATGAAGCCCTGGGCAACCTGGTCTAGTTGGGGGTGTCCCTGCTGACTGCGGGGGAGTAGAACTAGATGACCTTTGAAGGTCCTTTCTGGCCTGGAATATTCTATGGTTCTATGGTTCTATTAAAATCCTCTATATGTGCAAAGAAAAGTAATTATACTAAAATAATATAAGATGCTATTTTATCTGTAACAGCAGACTAATATATAAACAGATAAACATAACAGATCTGAGTAAAAGATAATTCTATCAAATACATTATTTTAGAAAAGTTTCTCTGATTGGTGTTATCTGCTATTAATTATCATATTTTAAAGTATCAGTACGTTTGTCTTGTCTCTTTGCAAAGCCTGGCATGAGAATGTGTTGGAAGATCCACAGAATTTTAATCAAAGCTCTAAAGTAATAGTGCATTGTTATTGGAAGGTCAGAAATGGCTGCTAATAAAAGCCCTCACTTTTGGATGGAGCCTGCTTGCACAATCTAACTGTAATTCAAGCTCCTCATGAGCTTAATTTTAAATTTCCAGGCCTTTTCTACCAAGTTCTAAAGGATAATCTTCTTGTTCTTCCTTAATCAAAATATTGAGTTGATAAACCTTCAGTTAAAGTCCTAGGATTGTCCACATTCATGTGACATTAGAATATTTTTAGTGCTTTCCTGACCATAAGCAATTAATGTAAACAAAACTAAACTCCACTCCAAATTCAAACAAACAAAAAGGAAATATGAGATAATAATAAAGTGCAGTGAGCAAAAAAGGGCTCTGAAAGAGACATGATATGAAAGGTAGTGATAAATACAGGATTAATTTCTGGTCAAGCTTAAAACCTCCTTATCAGCAGGGTTTCTAGTGTGCTTATCAGGATATCCTTTAAACTAATATTGCTGTTATACAGAAATTTCTTATTTGGCATCTGTTTCTATGGGTAATTAAGTAACATTTTCTAAAAGAAAACTGAAAATATTTACTCATAAATAGATATATTCCAAAACAGCTTTAATGACATTTAACCACCCACTTATGTGCAGTCACCCATAATAAGTATATTGTTTCTATATACTGTAATTACAGTACAAGATAAAGGTCTTGTATGTGCAACTAACCACTTAGTAAATGATAGGCTATGTTGATAATTACAGACACTGCTGAAATCACAAAATGAAAATCTTTTTCTAAGTTCCTAAGTAATCTTCCCTGTAGGCAGTTCTCCTATTTTATGTGAATTCTATAGAAGCCTTAAGAAATTCTCATAACGCAGAAATATTTGTTTGAATAGTTCCTGCTGCCAGCAGCAAACTATAATTTATCCACTCTGGGATACACAGGCTGTCATTAATTCAACTTGCATCCAACACTGCTTATTTATTCCATTCTGTAGTCACATGACACAGATTTGGTCTGAATAGCATCAGTAGAATCTTGGAGGATTTACTGATGATACTGAAACAAAATTGTTCCAACTTTTTGTCTATAAATAACTTCTGCACAAGTTTCAAAACCATTGCTCAGTTGAAAATCATGAAGGGTACAGAATTTTTTTTTAAATTTCTTTAATTCTTCTCTGCTAGAATTTAAAAAAGCATGAGATTTTAATGAGAGATTGGGGGGGGGGGGGGCTTGCTTCAACAAGCTTCAGATCATAAAGACCATGGTGAAGATAAAACAAGGCAGATGGAACTGATTTGAGATACAAACTGGACAAACAACAAATATCACTCGAAGAAAGTTGATGGTAAGTGCAATCTGGTTTTGTCTGAGGTTTTTGAACTGGTCTATTCATCTGAAACTGCACTGACTAATGTGTTCCTATGTCACCTAAGTATATTAAAATACCTGAAATATTTACAAGTATATAGATACATGTATACAGTATGGTTTATGTTAACAGTATGTTTTATGAACACAGATAAGGTGTACAGACTACATTTCTTACATTTGCTGTCCAAATTAATGGCCCAAGTGTCTGCAGCTTTTTCTGTGTTGTGTTTATAAAACTTTTGTACAGCTCAAATTACTGAAAAGTATATAAGTACTCTTCCATCACCTTAGTAGAAAAAACTCCAAGTGTTTCTTAACATTTACAAGTTTGCTATTTAGGAATAAAATAAAAATGTTAATTGAGCTCTTTATTTCTTTCAAATATTTCCTTACTGGATTGGTATTTAGATCCCCAGTAACATCCAGAGACTGGGTAGCTGTGAATTGATGGTTCCCGCTTTGAATATCTTGAAGTCCAGGGTTTAAGTTCTTCAGAATTAAAAAAAAAAAGGATATTAAGTTACATCAGTAAAAGGGTCAGGCATAATATATAGGTTTTCTTAATTCCTGTGGATGCTATGACTGGCCAAACCTCTGATTCTGAAAACATAGCATACAATAATTATCCTGGAAACACCTTACCTCAAGATTTTTTTGATTGCTTCCAGAAATAATCAACAGAACAGCTGCCAAATTTGATCTTTTTCCAATCCTGTTCTTTTTGATCTCAAGGTGGCAGGGACAGGCCACAAAAGATAAAAACATTGCATTACTTCTTAATTTTACTTCAAATGAAGCCAGGTTGATGTCAAAGTTTGGCAGCTGTCAACTAGAACCACAAAGGTACTTGCTCACTCTATCCCAGTGGGATGAGGGAGAGAATCAGAAGAATGAAAGTGAGAAAACTCATGGATTGAGAGGAAGACACTTTAATAGGTGCCTCTAGGTGCCAGTGAAGACAGAGGCAAAAGCTGTGGAGTACCTCAGCCTTCACTTCATCCATTGCTACCGGTTTGATGGTCTTGCTTATCAAACATGGTACATTTTCTTTAATCTTTCTTTTCTGGCTGACTTACCTGTATTCTTTGTATCCCTTGCCAAATTAATCTCCAGCTGCACCTTGCCCTTCCTGACCCCATCCCTACACCCAGGATGCAGCATCCCCGTACTCTTCCCAGGATACCTGTTCTTGCTTCCACTGTCTGTGTGTTTCTTTGTTGTCCTTTAGTTGTTTAGTTTGACCAGCAGGTCTCAACTCAACCACGCCAGTCTCTTGCCTTCGTTTTCTGATTTCTTCTATCAAGAGCTCTTGCACTCTATGGAAAACGTCCTTTAAGATCTGCCAGGCCTGTTCTGCTCCCTTGTCCTTGAGGTCAGTTTCCCAGGGAGTCCTACTGATTATCTCATTGAAGAGCTGGAATTTTGTTTTCCTGAAATTCAGGGTCCTGACTTCACTCTTTGCCTAACTCATATCCCCCAGAACTGTGAAGTCCACCAATGCATGATCACTGCAACCCAGGCTGTTTCCAGTCTTGATGTCACTGATGAGCTCACTTGCACTGGTGACCACCAGGTCCAGTATCACATCCCCTCTGGTAAAGCTGTCTATTACCTAGCTTTATGAATTATCCTCGATGCATTCCAGGAATCTCATGGATTCCCTACAGCTCACCATGTTACTTTTCCAGCAGATATCAAGGTGGCTAAAGCCCCACAGCTTTAGAGTCGGCAAGAGTGATGTCTCCTGTAACTGGAGTAAGAAGGCTTTATCAGTAGGCTTCCCTTGATCAGGCTGCTCATAGTAGATACCAGCCACAAGATTCCCTTTGTTGCCTTAGGTCTCTTATTCTTACCCATAAGCTTTCAACCTGCTCATGGCTACTCTTATGAGACAGATCTTCACACTCTATCCATTTCTTGATGTAGAGGGCAACGCCTCCACCTCTCCTTCCTCACCTGTCCTTCTAAACAGCCTGTTAGCCATCACAGAATCATAATTATAGAATCAGAATCATATGGGGTTGGAAGGGACCTCTGGAGATCACCTAGTCCAATGCCCCCACTGGAGCGGATCTACCTAGAGCTAATGGCTCTAGTAGCTAATGGCTACCTGATGACTAATCATCTTTGTGTCTCTTTGCTGTACCCTCTCCAGCAGTTCCTTGACCTTCCTAAACTGGGGAGACCAGAACTGGACACAGTACTCCAGATGGGGCCTCACCAGGGCAGAGTAGAGGGGCAAGATGACCTCTCTCGACCTGCTGGCTATGTTCTTGATGCATCCCAGGATGCCATTGGCCTTCTTGGCCACAAGGGCACATTGCTGGATCATGGTCATCCTGTTGTCCACAGGAACTCACAGGTCATTTTCCTCAGAGCTGCTCTCCAGCAGGTCAGCCCCCAACCTGTCCTGTTGCAGGGGGTTATTTCTCCCCAGGTGCAGCACCCTACACTTGCCCTTGTTAAATTTCATTAGGTTTCTCTCAGCCCAGCTCTCCAGCCTGTCCATGTCCCACTGGGTGCCTCTGGATGGCAGCACAGACTTCTGGGGTGTCAGCTACCCCTCCTAATTTTATGTCATCAGCAAACTTGCTGAGGGTACATTCCATCCTTTTGTCCAGGTCATTGATGAATATATTGAAGAGGACTGGACCCAGTACTGACCCCTGGGGAACACCATTTGTTACGGATTTCCAGCTGGATTCTGTGCCCCTAATCATAACCCTCTGGGTTCTGTCTTTTAGACAGTTTTCAATGCTGCATGCACTGGTGTAGGGGCACTTCCACAGGGCTGTTTGCCATGTTACCTTAGAGGAACATCCCTTAATTCCTTTGGGGTATTTCACCAGTGTATCCCTCTTGGCTCCTATTACTTCAGTACCTCCTGGCTCATCTCCATAAGATTTCAGATGTGATGCAGTGTAGCCAGCATGTCTCAGAACAACAGGCTGCAAGACCTCTCTAGCACCCCATAAAACGTTCATTTACAGACATTCACACAAACATTTAATGTTACATTATAGATAATTCCAAGGGTTCATTATTTACTGTAAACTGAGCTGTCTGAGCTCCAAAAAGTGAAACATTATTTGAGGAATTACATTAAGATCTTTTTAATCTTGTTAAAACTTCATTGGAAATATATACTTTGAATATTTCACAAGTGATTTGTGTTTGTAAGTATGGAAAAGAACATGGAATTTTGAGATAAGAAAAAAGTAGTAGCTCAGTAAATATGTTGCTTTAGGGAACCTACGTGTTGGTTTGCAGCCCTACTAACTTCCTCGATCTACTGGTAGTGTGATTGATTGAAAAGTAGTACTAAAAAAGCCCCCTCTCTCTATACATGCAATCTGTTTATATTTGACACCCATATACAAACAAAGACAAATTCACATATGTCCTTTAAAATCATTATACATCTCCATATTGCTACAAGGCTTTGAATAAACATGGTAAAACTAAAAGTTCAGCAGTTCAGTAACAGCCTGTCAAAGACAAAGAGTAACTGTGAGTAAAATTTTAATACCTCTTTTCCCTTCTCTTTTATGTTGAACAAATTATTCATTTTTCATTTATTAGCTAAATGTGCATATTTTATGCTTGTCTAAGATTAAGAATTGCTTTATGCAATTTGAAGTATTTACGCTGGATTTGTATGATTTTTTTCCCATGCTGACAGTTTAAACACTCGATCATATAAAATACAGTGATTACTACTGCCTTGTCTGAGAGAGAAGGTTGTAAAAACATGTCTCATTAATTTTATGAGGTCATCTAATTGATGTAAGAGAGTAGCAGAGATTTCAGCTTGCAGCTGGAAAACAAGCAGTTCCCTGTGGGCATGTGGTGCTTGGTTGAGTGCAGGCAGCAGTGCCCACTCAGCTGCAGGCTGAGTTTTTTTGCATACCCTCACAAACATTAACTTCAATGCAGAAGTTAAAAAAAAAAAACAATAACAAAACGGACCCACATAAATCTCAGTGCAAGACTGTGACCACATTTCATTGAACTGGAAGTGATTGTATATGAATAGATCAATTCTACCTGGTGTCAGCACCAGAAAGGCTGTACACAAGTATAATGGATATGAAAATTTGCATCAAGATACAAAAAGAATTACTATACACTGATGTTTTTAAACCTATAGAAAACATATGTTTTAAGTGAAATTAACTATACAAAAATAACATTAACTTATCTGTATTTCATCTTTAAGTTTTAATCACTTAGGAGCATAACACTGCGTATAAAATGCACATGAAAAGACAAATTCCTCTTATAGTAACATTCTGTATAAACAAAGCTCTTGAATCATAATTTTTCTCTTACAATCTTTGCTGTTCAGACTTTGAGTCTCCAGTCAAACAGATCAGACACAATACAATCCTTTCTCTTGGCAGTGAGTTAAAGAAATGGGCTTTTCCAGGTTAATTAGGAAGACGTTTTACCTATACTCTCATTAGTTTAGGGCAGTAATTCTTGCATCATGTGACATGATTATGCATTATCTTTTTTAGTTACATTGAGGAAAGTGTCAATGAAATAGAAGGGTAATCAAATGTATCAAAGTGATTATGCATAATGAAGTATTTTAAAGCTTTCTCGTTATGATATCATTAGATACATGATTTAATGTGATTTAATGCAAAAAACGAAGCAAAATTTTTAATTTGTAAAAAGCTACCATCAGAACTCGTGTTCTCTACAAAACATAAACAGTTTATTTTCTAATGACATTTTTCTAAGAATATTTAACGTCTTAACTTTCTTGTGAAAAAAAAGTGTTTGAAATTAAAGCTAGGTAGCATTAGAGAAGTTTCCAGAGATTAAGCCTATTTGTTAACATCACCATGAAAACAGCAGAAGAAAAAAAGGCAATAATATGTTATATTCTATGTAATAATGTATCTCAGAACAAAGCTGTAACACATGTCAAAAGGGATGACAGACAACACTACCAGTCCTCTTCAAATATTGTTTAACTAGATGTGTTCTCCTCTTTATGAAAAAGAAACCTATATTTGTAATTCTATTGTATCACGCTGCACAACGACATGGAATAGTTATAACTAGGAGAAATTTAGGTAAGGACATAGCTAGCACTAGAAGATAAAGAAGAACCTGAGAGGAAGCACCTTGCACATTAAAGATGCAAGTCTACTTCTAGTACACAGTGACAATATTTCTAATAACTTTGGTGAGAGACCAGTCAAGTAGTATATTTCTTATATAGTGAAGTGAAAAAAACCTAGAACATTTCCTTACCTCATCACTGGATTTCCCTGGATTCCATAGCTTTTGTAATATGAGTAAATACCTCCTGTCAACAGAATTATTATAATGATTAATACCAATGTCAATATTCCACCTCTTTTTAAAGTGATTGGTATAAGCGGTTGACATTTCCAGAGTCTATGCACTTGAGAGTTGATTGCATTTTTATCAGCATCTTACGTGCTTAATGTTAACACTAGAAAAATACAGGAGGTTCTCAAAATATCTTTACTCCTCCTCCAAGTGACATTCATATAGCATGATAAGAAATCTCATAAAAAAGACTTGGAAATATGCTCCAAGCTCATGAAATTAGTAGGACAGGACCCACAAGAAAGGACCCACAACTAAAATTTAAAGTATCAAAGGGACAAGTCAAGTTTTTATGGCTATATACAAGCTTATGTATCTCACTGAATCAGCTAAATTCTGAATGTACAGTACACCAACTCTTCATATACCATGCACTTTCCATTGCATTTAAATCAATAAGGACAAGAAAACCATATAAATGTTAATACGTGTATGGGGAAGTTTCAGTCATAGTTAGAAAAGCAATCTCTTCCTGTACAAAATGGACTTGCCAACTGAAAAGGACAGATACTATGATGTTACTCACTGTCAGCTAGGCAGTGCCCAAATATTGGAAACTCTAAAGTCTCAGTGCATATGGAGGGTAGGACACGCTGGGTGATTACCACAAAGATGCATTTCTCTGTTTTTATGCGTACAGTTCTAGGCCCTACTCAGAACCAGAATGAATAGTGCTAGAGAAGAGTAATGCAGTCAGAAGCATTGCTTGTCCTGCAGACTGCTATCTATATTAGCAAATGCTCTTTCAGAAGTAGGACACAACATTCAGTTCAGTAAAGCAGCTCAATGTGTCTGTTCTCACAGGCAGCATTTCATTATCTTTAGTTCTTATTTAAATGTTGTGTAATAATTCTCTTTCTTAATTTCTTCTTCAGGAAATAGCCAACATGTTAAGCTATAGAAGTGTTAAGGAGAGTAAACAAGAGGCAGAACCAAAGCTAATGATACCGTTAGCAGCTTTTCTGTAACGTGCCTGTAACATGTTTGTAACAGGCCTGTGTGCAGCAGTGTGATCAAATAAACTACCTGCTCAGGCAGGGAGTTGATCTGAAGGAAGAGGTAGAAAGACTTAGAAGCATCAGAGACGGTGAAAGAGAAATAGATTGGTGGAGCCATACCCTGAGGCATAGGAGTGGGGCAGAGGCTCTGCAGGATGTGGATGATCTCCCTTCTGCTTGAAACCAGGAAGAAGAGAGGGACTTAAGGGATAATGCAGACTGGAGGCAGGTCCCTCCTTGGAGGGGCAAGCAAAACCCCTGCCAGCCCCCATCACGTTCCCAATTGCACTTACAAAGTAAGTACGGTGCTTTGGAAATTAAGGGCCAGGTATACAAGGATAGAGACAAAGATCTATGCAGTGAGCTGCCCAGAGCCAGACAGCCACCCACACGCCTTAGGACTTCCATAATAAGAAAAAAAAATTAAAAAAAAGGAAGGTAATTGTGGTGGTGGGTGACTCCCTTCTGCAGGGAACAGAAGACCACATTTGCAGACCAGATCCATTCCACAGAGAAGTCTGCTGCCTCCTTGGGGCCAGGATTAAGGATATACAGAAAAATCTCTCTATCCTGGTCCAGCCCTCAGATTACTATCTGTTATTGGTATTTCAAGTAGGCGGCGATGAGGTAGCTACCAGTAGTCATAGAACAGAATCATAGAATCATCTGGGCCGAAAGGGACCTTCAAAGGTCATCTAGTCCAACCCCCCTGCAGTCACAGGGACACCCCCAACTAGACCAGGTTGCCCAGGGCCTCGTCGAGCCTCACCTTGAATGTCTTCGGGGAGGGGGCCTCAACCACCTCCCTGGGCAACCTGTNNGCAACCTGTTCCAGTGCTCCACCACCCTCATAGTAAACAACTTGTTCCTAATGTCTAATCTAAATCTGCTCTTCTCCAGTTTATACCCGTTAGCCCTTGTTCTGTCATTGCCCGCCTTTGTGAACAGACTCTCCCCAGCTTTCCTGTAGGCCCCCCTCAGGTATTGGAAGGCTGCTATTAGATCTCCCCGGAGCCTCCTCTTCTCCAGGCTGAACAACCCCAGCTCCCTCAGCCTGTCCTCGTAGCAGAGGTGCTTCAACCCCCTAATCATTTTTGTGGCCCTAAAATGGCCCTTGGATGGCTAGTTAAGGGCTCAGGAGCACAAATTGTGTTCTCCTCCATCCCACCACTTGCAGGAATTGATGAAGGGAAGGCAGGAAGAGCAGGCAATCTAACTCCTGGCTCCAAGGCTGGTGTAACAGGTAGAACTTTGGTTTCCTTCATCAAGGGATGATCTATTGGATACCAGGCCTGGTGGCAACTGGCAGGGCAAGCCTTACCCAAAGGCGAAGAAGAATACTGGTTCAAGAATTAGCTGGGATCAATGAAAGGGATTTAAACTAAGTTGAAGGGGGATGGGGATGAAACCAGGATTACTAAAGAGGAAACTGGGAGCAGGTTCATCCTGAATAGCATTATGCAGCACATGAAGGACACCCAGGCAATGAGGCCCAGCCAGCATGGGTTCACAAGGGACTGGTCCTGCTTGACAAACCTGATCTCCTTCTATGACAAAGCGACTCACTTGGTGGATGAAGGAAAGGCTGTGGATGTTGTTTACCTGGACTTTAGTAAGGCCTTTGATACAGTGCCCCACAGTGTTCTCCTGGAGAAACTGGCTGCCCACGGCTTAGATGGGAATACTCTCAACTGGGTTAAAAACTGGCTGGAGGGCCGGGCCCAGAGAGTGGTGGTGAATGGAGTGCAATCCAGTTGACTCCCAGTCACAAGTGGTCCCCCACAGGGCTTAGTACTGGGGTTGGTTCTCTTCAACATCTTTATCAATGACCTGGACAAGGGGATCAAATGTACCCTCATCAAATTTGCAGACAACACCAAGTTGGTTGGGAGTGTTGATCTGCTGGAGGATAGAGAGGCTCTGCAGAGGGATCTGGACAGGCTGGCTGGATGGGCTGAGACTCACTGTGGTGAGTAGGACCCAAGAGGTGATCGTCCCCCTGTATTCGGCACTGGTGAGACCCCACCTCAAGTACTGTGTCCAGTTCTGGGCCCCCTACCACAGGAAAGACATTGAGGTGCTGGAGCAGGTCCAGAGAAGGATAACAAAGCTGGTGAGGGGTCTGGAGCACAAGTGTTATGAGGAGAGGCTGAGGGAGATGGGGTTGTTCAGTCTGGGGAAGAGGAGGCTGAGGGGAGACCTTATCACTCTCTACAACTACCTGAAGAGAGGCGGGGGTCGGTCTCTTCTCCCAGGTCACAGATGATAGGACAAGGGGTAATGGCTTCAAGTTGCACCAGGGGAGGTTCAGGTTGGATATTAGGAAATATTTCTTNNTGTCAGGCATTGGAATGGGCTGCCCAGGGAGGTGGTTGGAGGTATTCAAGAGACTAGTTGACATGGTGCTCGGGGATATGGTTTAGTGTTGGGTTGGTGGTGTTTTGTGTGTGGTGTCTGGGTTGGGTTTTTTTGTTGTTTGATTTTTGTGGGTTTGGTGGGGTTTTTTTGGGGGGGGGGGTATTGTTTTGTTTTGCTTTGTTTTTTTCCCATTGGTTGGACTAGATGATCTTAAAGGGTCCCTTCCAACCTAGGTGATTCTGTGATTCTGTAACTTAAAGCAGAACACAATTAGTACCCATGTACTAAATTTTGCACTAGTAATGAAGATGTCATTGTTGATGTCAGTACAACTAGAAGCAGTGTCATTGAGTAGATATCTTTTGCTTTGATTTTTCTTAATGTTAAAACAACTGAAAAAGATTACTTCAAGATTTCTGTAACCAGGAACAAGCAGGTTCCTGAGGATTCTTCTCAATCTAATGGGCTTTTAGGCAAATTGCTGGTACCTGTTAGATCTAAAACTGTTATTGTAAGACAAATGACCAGAGCAGATACTCTTCAAAATACATTTTAAAAAAACCACTAGTATTTCAATGGATGCCTGATGTAGTGCTATTAGATGGACCTCATTACTGTAACATCTGCCATCCCCTAACACACAGCTATTTTTGCTTTCCTTGGGCAGCAGATGAAAACAGTTTAATACACAAGTAAGAAACAGAAATATAAAGGGTAAAGAATCTGTTTAAATGTGTCTGTGGAATAGTAGGAAACTGAAAAAAAGTTTTATTATAACCTAGACATTTCACTAAAAAAGCCTTCCTCTCCCCAGAGTCAGTGGGGCAAAGTTAGTGTCCTCTGCTGACACAGAAATATCCAGTAAGGTGAGGAACAAAGACTCCAGAATCTCAGGCTTTGGGAGACAAGTAAGCTGAGGTGTTTGTCCTTCAATAACCAGTGAAAACTACACCTTAAAAAGAATGTGTTTCTAGCCTATGCAGACATAATATAGTCTGACAGCAGTCCCTCCTTTCTCCTTCAGTTGGCATGTATTACATCAAGTCCACCTTTGAAGAAATGAGATCTTTGCATGTTACAGTAATTTCCTTAGGACTCAGGCTGAATGACTACAAATAGACGTGGTGATTTCTGGACATAGAATAAAAAGAAGCCCTTAATCATCTTCAGGATCTGTGACCACCACTTATATCCTAATATTTTCAACCTAATAATCTGACCAAATCCATTTGGTATTAATATAAAGATGTATAGGTCTTGTGGATAGCCTCTTCCAAATTAAGAATTAATTTTGATTATAGGGGAGATGATAGAGGAATGGATTTGACTCACTCACTCCATACTTCCACCACTGTACGTGCACACAGAGTATCTTCATCACATTTTGTTCTTTTCAGTCTTACTTTTACTGAAAATATGCATAGCTTGATGTATGCAGCTCTAAGCTGGAGTTCTTGATTCTGCTGTTTAAAGAGTAGAAAACTCTATGAATAGCTTTAAAATTAATTAACTAGCACTCAGTCTAGGGCAAGATATGTAATTTCATTGGCTTTCTGCTCCAGTGACTCTTTTTTTTACTAGCAAATCCTGAAAAGATTTAAATATAAATGCTGGACAGCTTAGAATTAATCGATACAGAAATAACAGAGAGATGTTTGTCTGAAACTAAGATTAGAAGTGTGCAGATTGGTATGGTCATTGTGTACCCATAGTGTTACGCAGGTGTACAATGTTTCAAGAATCATCAATTTCAAGAATCATCAGTTTCTGACCAATGCTTACAAATACTTAAAGGGAGGGTGTCAGGAAGATGGGGCTGGTCTTTTCTCAGTGGTGCCCAGTAACAGGACAAGAGGAAACGGGCACAAACTTGAATATAAGAAGTTCCACTTAAACATGAGATGGAACTTCTTCACTGTGGTAGAGCACTGGAACAGGCTGCCCGGAGAGGTGGTGAAGTCTTCTTCTCTGGAGACATTCAAAACCCGCCTGGACAAGTTCCTGTGCAACATGCTCTAGGTAGACCCGCTCTGTCAAAGGGTTTGAACTAGATGACCTCCAGAGGTCCCTTCCAACCCCATATGATTCTATGATTTTATGAATCATACAAATCAGACACTACTAAAAATTGAGCATAGATGTGATAAGAGTAAAATGTAAACTGCCTGAAATAGATGCTTTCAGAAGTGATGGCGACATTGAATTGACTGGCAATGTGGAACAAAATCATTAAGCTGTGATGTACGCCCAACACTTCCTATTTAAACCTTTCCTGGTGACACAGCAAGTTCCTGTGCATCCTTGTGTTAACTTCACCTTAGGGGCAGTAATGATCTCCAGCAATGCCCAGGACCATTCTACAGACTTCAAGTCTATCAAATTGAGAGACAGGTTTTGAGGGAAGTCCTGGAACAACCTGCAAAACTCAGCACATACGTACCAGAAAAACTGCAAAGGTTCAGCTTACCTCACACTCATGAAGATACTAGTCTACGCAGAAATTAGTCAGCCATTTTCACATAGTTAATTATACCTTATAAACGACACCCGTATCTTACTCAGCACATACAATTAAATATTTATGATAGCCTAAGGTTTGTTAGTGTTTCAAGTTACTTTCCACTTATTCCTTCATTCTTTTTTTCCCCCATGGTCCTTTTTTCAATAGTGTAGCAAATTGAAATTCACAACAGTTATAACTGAGTTAGCATTATTCAACTGATTTTTTCATACACCCACATCAATTGGAAATCTTTGGGAGTTCAGCGCTGCTGCCTAGACAATAACAAAGCCTTTGCATCTACTACTGCTTCTGTAATGAGATTGAAATTATTTCTAACATCCTCCTACCAAAAGGCTCACACTATCCTTTAATTATATTCCAATCTTCTTGTATTTCTACCCCTCCACAAGTCTCTCACAGCATGATTTGTATTCATCTTTGTGCTCTGTGTTCTGCCTCTTCTGTTCTATTATTTTTAAATACAGAACTGTAAAGACCTTCGTTTCCATTTCTTAAGTTCAAGCATAATTTTTTCCTCTAAAAAAGTACATGTTAACGTCTGATATTTTTTAGCCCTTGGAACCTAGTCATTTGCAGTGTTACATCTGATAACACAACTCCACAGTGTTTGGAGGTATCTATCTCAAAACTTTCAGTGAAGGGTAACTCCTTGACAAACTACTGTAAAAATAACTGTGCTTTCAGAATGTACAATACCTGAATACACTTTTAATATTTCTGGGAAAAAGAAAACAAGTAAAAAACCAAACTAAACCAACAAAAAACAAACAGTAAACCAACCCAAAACCAAAAAATAATATCTAACCAGAAGGAATATAAATCACTTCCTTTCATCCAAAAGGGGGTATTACTTACCAATATATATTTTTACAGTTCACATATATTGACAGGACGGAAGCTTTTACTCCTTCTTATATTAATTTTTAATTAGAAAAACCTGTTATTTTGGGAAAAAATGTTTCTAAAACTTTTTTTTTTAGAAGAATCCCAATTCTGTGATTCCTGAACTGCTTGCAAGCATTTAACATATAAGGGCAAAAATGACAATTGCTGTAGGTTGAATTCATCGTTCCAGATTGGTCTGGAGCACAAATTTGCAGCTGAGCTAGAGGAAATGTAGGCTAATATTTTTATTCATTGACACTAATAGTTCGTCTTGCTTTTATTTTCAAATGAAAATATATTTGAAATTATTTTTCTAAAGTAATATAATCGGACAAAACTCTGAAGTGTGTTAACAGGTTCTAAGGCATCAGTACAGAAATGCTGGTAGCTTTCCTTTGTTTCAGTATTCAATAAAGATACTAAATATAGCAGATTTTTACAGAACAATAGAGGCAGAACATTTATGTATATGTGTGAACATGGATGTGCACTACTCTGAATGAAGGCCTGAAAAAGGCGTTGAGAGTTTTTCCACTCACTTTAAACCTCTATTAAGTTAATATACAAATCTTTTGCAGAACTCAAACTGAATGAATATGAAAGCAGTGGCATAATTACTCATTGCCAGGAACAATAACATTCAATTTATGTCTATCAGAGTTCTTTACAGTGGCCTCCAAAAAATTAATGGAATAGACTTAACTTGGCATTACTCCTTAAAGTCACTGTGCAACACAGATTACATTTAAAATCTACTTCTTAAGCTATTTTTATGACCCTACATCCAGTCAACTGTCTAGGAAACACAATTTTCTGTGAATACAGAATAAATTATTACCCTTTTGCTGTTATGAATCAAAGCATTTTTAATTTTTTTTTTTCCTTAAGAACACATCCTTTACCTTTACCTTACTGACAATATTGCCCTTTTTCTGTTCAGTCCCTTTTCTGTTTACTGAAATCTGAACTCAGGTTGGTAGGAGAAAATGCTGAAGAATGGCAAGAACCATATTCAGATCCAAATATTTTACATTGAAGTCCAACAGCCAAAGCAAGTCACAATAAATTAATCCGCTACATCACAGGATACAGAGGATCAAAGTGTTAGCCCGGCCATTCAGTCCTTTTGACATTGATGGCATGGCAGGAGTTAAACCAGCTATAGGATGCATTCTTTGTGGCACTCCTCACTCCAATTAAGTGCCAGTTATAGGATTTGAGAAGAACAATTGCCTGTCCCTTGGACTTTGGGGATTGTTTTGTAGTTGTTTTATTTTAAAAAGACAAACTGAAACAAACAAACAAAAAAAACCTCAAACAAAAACCTCCAAACCCTTTCCTCCAGGGATAGAATTTCTTCTAGTACCTACATTCTCACTTATTTTGACTCCTTCAGATCCAGAAGGATTGTGAAAAATATTCCCTGTTCTTGATCCCACAATGCTGTTTATTTCCTTCCAAAAAATCAAAGCACAAATTCTTACCAGAAAAGAAATCATATCAACTCTGAAATCTTATCATCCTCAAAACCTCATCCTTGTAGATCCCATATTTCCTTCAACCTTGAAGAGATGAAAGTTTATTTTGACTCCTTCATAGTCTCCAAGGGCCTCATTTGATGCCATTCTTCTGAGTCAAACCTTTCTACCCAAACCAACTCCCAGTAGTAGGCATAGGTAGATAGATTGGTATTAGTTTCCACAATCACTCAACACTGTCTTGATGGGATGTTACCCTCCTGCAATCTCCTGCCAGTGTTCTTGCTCAGATACTGACAGCATGCTCCCGACTACATTCCTCCTGAGAGTACACAAGATCTGCTTACAATCCTGAATCCTTCAGAGCATTCAGAATAGTGATTTTCCTGGGACAGATCCCAACATACTTAGTTGTACTACCTTGTGCTTCATGAAGCAGAGCAGGCTGTGAAAGCAATCACAATCTAGGCTTCAAGTATGCCCAACCTGCAACCAAGATTTTTCAGCAAGTCATATGCCAAAAGCCAAATGTTATCAGACAAGTACAGAAAGGTCCAGAGCAGATATTAATTCAGTAGAATATTCAAAATCCAACAAAATCAATTCTATTTATTATTTTCAGGATATTATCTAAAGATTTTTTTTCCTGTAAACCCGTCTAAAGATATTTGCCTGTGATGAATACCTCTCAGCCTCAGATGAGCAGAAAAAAAGCCTATGGAAGAAGCTTCTCATTAAAGCTTACAGTAATTTAATTAATTTACAAAGTAATCTAATGGGAACCCACTGAAGACATTCTGAAGAACATCGATTTGCTTATCTTTTCTGATGAAATGTATACAAATGGGCACAGTTTCTGAAGACACCTCTGAAGAAAGATGTCAACCTTCAAAGAAATTTCATATTTCAAAAACATCTATATTGCTTGAAAAATTATCTGTCACATTAATTCAATTGTCCACTGACTATTTATTCACATAATAATATTTCCAACAAAGAGTTTTCATACATTTTAGACAAAGATTTCTTTCAATAACATCCCATTTCACAATGTGACCGCAAATACTTAAAAGCAAGAGTGATTTCTGACAATGTAAGTGTTGAGTAATCAATACCCACTGGAATTTAATCCAGATAGGATTAATCAAATAACTTTTTTCCAATTATCATTAATACATGAACTATTTGATCCATTGGAGAACTTTACATCTGTTGCATTTTGAAATAAATGAAGGTATGCAGGTTGGAGACAAGCTTATGCAATTCTGTTTGTACTTTGCTGTTTTAGAAGGGACTTATTTGCCATATAAAGACACATAATGTTACATAAAGGGTTTTATATATATGTGGGGGTGACTGGAAGACAAAAGGCATCCTGCACATTCTTCATAACAAAAATCAAACACTTTAGTAGACATGTTAGTAGTAACAATTTTGTTTAACAGCTCATTTTTCAGCCCGTGTGTGTGATTTTTAATGTGTCAAATTAGCACAGATTCAAGACAGTTAAATATGTTTATGCAGACTATCTGAAAAGATTATTATAATCCAAATATTTATTAGGAAGTGCCCTCTCAGTAGTATTTATAGGAACACTTCCATGGAAAGTTCCATGTTGAAAGGACTGCAGATAACAAAGTCTTAACTTGCAAATCAGGTGGAGGTGGAGAGATTATTCTGCTACTGGATGAAGTCCTCTCCCCTAGGATCCTGAGCTAAAGTTGTATCTATAACCCTGTGCTTTCTGTTCCTCCAGAAAATTATCCTCTCCCTTTTTCTTTACTACCTGAATAGAACTTTTCCCTGAAAAGTGAAAAATGCAGATTTCCATCTAACCAGATTTTAGAAAAAATAATTTTTTAAATACAGGACACTTCTTTCTTACCTGCATCTTCATGTGTGTGCCCTGGATACTGCTGCATGAGCAGCTGAGCTTCTGGCAGCACCTCTGCGCAGTAATACTCCTTTCTCTGTTTTCCCGGGGCTTTGATTGAAAACCAGTAGGACAGGAGGACAGGAATCAGCTGTAAGCAGAAGTATATGGTAAAGTATGACAGAGACTCCAGCAAAGGCCCTAAGAAAGATACAGCTGTTTCCCTTTCCTGTCAAGAAAAGTAAACCCCTCCAAAATATGCTCCCATAACCTCTTTAAAGGACAGGAATTATGCTATGGAGCCTATGGTTTTACTACAAATACAGAGGATATGCAAGTTACTCACTGTTCTACATGTCATGGACAATTTGTTGGACAATGAATTGCAGGTCACTTTGGCAAAAGTTTGTCTCTTAGAGCAATTCCAAAACAGCACCATGGACTCAAAACTGGGAGACAGAAAACATAAGAATGTTGCCATCAAAAAGACAATCTAGGAAAAATACTTCAGGATAATCACCCAAAAGTGACCACTTCTTTGTTCACTTCTGCAATGAAAACTGCACACAGTTTCACAATTAAGCAGTAGGAAAGGTTCGAGTAGTATTAAGAATGCAAATAAAAGACATTTTTAAAAGTATCCTCTAAAGAGTTAAATAAGAAAGTAGATAGCAAAATGCAGACATGTCCTGGGAAAATATTACAAAAGTTAATTGAAGTTACAGACTGATAGCTGCATATACCTGCGTTCTACATCGTAAGAAAAGATAGTATCTCTAAAACTTTTAGTGGCTGTGAAACTGGAATTAACGTTTTAAACATTCACTGAAAACAGAGATAAACCTTTAGCTAGGTATCCCTATGGACTTCTTTCATGTTAAAATTATAGATATCATCTTCTATTAATGCAGTAAATAGAAATAATCAACCATTAAGCAACTAAAGTTAATAAAATGAAATTAGTTCGACAAAGCCCTGTAAGTAAGCACATGAAGTTTATGGTAACCTATTTTACTGCGAATATGGAGAGAAATTCGCTGAGAAGATTTAAGCTTTCTAAGTAAAAAAAAAAAAAAAAAGAAGCTTTTCTTAACACAAATCCTTGATTAATTTCTGAAAGTGAACTGCTTTTAATATACTTTGGAGAAGTCTGGCATGTTGAATAGATACTGAAAATGTCAAATTACTCAAGTGAAATCCTTTCAATAAATTTATCTCTTCAATTAAACTATTATCAAGCAGGTTTCTGATCAAAAGTGGAATTTTTAGCAGAAGAAAAATGTTTAACTACAAACAGATGACTATTCTTACCGGGGAGATAAGAGGGCCAAGTTTTTCCTAAGGACTTTGAATTTAGATCTCCCAACCCAAGGAAGTCTGAACAACTGTCTAGATTGCAGTTTTAATCTAATAAACATTTTATTTTCCACAGAGTTGAATCTAAACATATCATTTGACCTCACTGGCTATACCTATATGACCATCACACTCTGGAAGAGGTACAGGGGAGTGCCTTCAGTCCCCATTCCTTTCTACCAGTCAAACCTGTGGACAAGACACCACCTTTGATTGTGCTGTTCACTTAAAAAGAGGACTCATTTTACTGCATACTAATAAGTAACATTGTCATATTTGAAAAAGAATGAAACTATCACCAAAGAATAATTTTGACCGGTACAAACCCCCTGGCACCCAGTAAATAATTTCCTGCATAAAGAATTAGCAAAAGGATTTTTCCCCAGGGAAAATAATAGAAATATTTTATCATAAATGCTATGTAGAGACTTAGCATATAGAACTATTCACAATGTAGAAAGAAACACTATATTTAGTTTGTATAACAGTAAGAAGAAATGTCATGGCATACTTGGACCGCAGCACATTGTAATTTCCTCAGCTTGAAGATGGTGGTATCCAAGATCCATTTTGAAATGGATTAAGAATCCATTAATGAATTAAGAAAATTACTATATAAAAAAGGAATGGAGGATGACTATTGTCATGGCTATTTTTCAGGAATGTGTTCAGAAAATAGTTTATGTATCTTACCTGCACCTACAGGTAATGCCCATGTTCTACTTTCCTTTTCCTTGTGCCAATGATGTTTCCAGTACCATACACTCAAACATTCCTGAAATGATTTCTCAAGCACAAGAAGAAATGTAAAATCTCATTGTCTTATTTGCTGGCAATAGCTGTATTCATTACTGTCTATCCAGACACTTCAATAGGCTACTGTATAATGATTTGTTAGGATAAAAGCTGTGAGAGATGAGCTGTTACTGAAATGTCCATCATTAGAAAAATAACTTTTTTTTTTTTATAGAAGCTAATTATTTACATGTATTGATCCATTAAAATGCATGTTAGAAAGTATTATATTGTTATGACAGAGACAATAAGGCATATTCCTCTTAAGAGAGTCCAAATTTTTCTTAACAAGCCATCTTTCCTATCTTTGTCCTGCAATTTCACACTCACACTTAGACCACAGATGGTCTATTAGACTCAGCTGTTTCCTCTACTGTTCTTTAGGAGCATAAACACATAACACACTGGCCTAGCAGTGATATTTGCAAATGTTTTCTATGCAGGAATAGAGCATAAGCCTATCCCAATGCTAATAAACATATTAAATGTGTTTTTATTGGAATAGAAATAAAACACAAGTATGGCAGGTCCAGGATCTGAGCAGCTGGAAAAAAAGAAAAAACCTAAACAAATCAAACACAGGGAATCTATTATTTGGTAAAAAAAAAATAGTAATAATAAAATACCTCCAGATGCAGTTTTCCTGCAGTTTAAAACCTTGTAAATATTAAAAAACAAAAGTAATTAGAGTAACTGTTATTCCTTCAAAGCTTTTTGACCAAGCTTTTGATCAGCATAACAGACCTTTTCGTAGCTTTTAAAAATTAACCATTTGTAATTACATGCCTGATGTTTAACTAGGCAATCTGTACGTCATTAGCTCAGGTACATGTAAGAAGCTGAGCCTATACCTGAAGATACCCGTACCTCTTCCACAGATAATGAATTTCCTAGGAACCACAGTGAAGTAGGACATAAAATGGCTGAGGGGCCACCAAGTCATCAGCATACTTACTCATAGCACAGTAAAGTAAGAAGCCTTTGACGGTAAAAAAAAAAAAAAAATATATATATGTGTATATATATTCCACTATAAATTATGAATTACCATAGCACATAGGTATGTTCACCGACAACTAACTAATTGTAAAACAGTTACAATATAAGTTTGATGGCCTTTGAACAATGTAAAACAGAACCACTTTGCACATCAATAGATAGATGTATTGAGACCAGTGAAGTATTTGATATCTTTCTATTATTCAAGCAAATATATATCAAAATTCATGTAATAGACATCATCCGCTTCGGAAATGGATGGCAAAGCAAGGTACTGAAAATGCAGCAAATGCTGATTCTTAAGTATGCAAAGCCAGTTGAGGTAGGTCTTTTAGTACCCATAAGCCTTGCCTACAACCCCAATGGGTTTATGAAAAAGTCCAGAAGGAAGTCTGTCCCTTAATATGCCCTCTGTCAAAAGTCTCCTTATTTGCCTTTGGTATCAGTGTCACATGTAAGCTCTTGTGAATTCGGGAACTCCACTGACACATTAGTTTTTACTACATTTATAAAAACTGTTTCAAAATGGACCTTCATTTTGCATGAGTTTCTGATTCCACACTCCCTCATAAAAAAGAGGGTAGAAATAAAAATAAACTCTTGTCATGAAAAATGACAACACAGGAATTTAACTCTCAGTTAGGCAGTGCTAAGTTTTTTCCACTGAATAGTGATGAGCCATGAAAAGAGGATTGAACAAAGACCCAGTCGATGTTTCTGGATTATACATCAAAATAGCAAGAAAGGTATTTTATTCTGAGAAAAAGAGTATAACAAATGGTTGGAGACACCACAACCAATTGATTTGTCGTGCTCATTTGGGAAATTAGTATTGCTGAACCTCTGAGACTTGATCTGTGGGTTTCAGGCCTGTTATTTTCCAATTTTGCTAATACTTAAATTACAAATATATTTGACAGGAACACTTTTTATGGAAGCCCACAAACAGCATTTTTACAAAGAATTTAAGAAACTTCTATACAAATATATCCCTTATATGCTTTTAAGTACACTGCAATTACAGAAGCTTACATTCATCTGAATATTTTACTTTAAATTTATCATTGTTGTTTCACCCTTGGACTGTAAAAGATTACTTTCTTTGTTGTGTATTGACTAATTTTTTCAGCCTTACCTTTAAAGAACATTATGTTCAACTCAGATGCCTCCTGTTTCAGAAAGGGGAAGTGAGGGCGGGGAAGTTGTGAGCAGTAAGCTTTTATTTGAGCTCTCAGCCATAACAGAATAGCAGTCCTGTCAGTGTACAGGTCCTAATACTATCTGAACTAATTTGAACTCTTTAGGATTTGGCACTACCAGACAGCTCTCAGGACATCTGCAGGCATGCCACTTATTATACCCACTCAAACAATTTAATCTTTTTTTTGCATTTATTTTCAGACAACAAAGCCAAAGCAACATCTTGAACAGTCTTGCCCTCGCTTTTGCCATACTGTTTAAAAAAATCACCAGACTACAATACTGTATGCCACAATACTGTATGTGGCCTATGCAGTCATGGCCAGAGTCAGTTTGAACAGATGAGTGTGTATGGACAAACCTTTAAGAGTAATCATTTAAAGAAGAACAGAAGACATATCTCTATAAATTAACAAGGAAAAGCCCAGATGGAAAAGAAAGTCCAAAATCTTAGAAACATGTAAATAACTAATATCACACAATACTCAAAGATTCAGTGAATCCGGGGATCCCTTTGAAAGAAGTTCAGAGTATTTTTACTATTTAGATAGGGAAGACACTTAGGTATCAAATCAAAATAGCAAGATATCAAAATATAATAAAAAAGATGTAAGAAATAAAATATTTTAACAATGGAGCCAATACAAAAACAAAACCAGAAACAAAAACAAAACCAAAACCACCAAAAAACCAAAAACAAGATTCCACTTCCAGGTCCAAAAAAGCAAGACAACAACGTCTAAGGTAAGCATGGTCAGAAGAGGAAAAAAAAAAAAAAAAAAAAAAGATATGCTGCCAGCCCTGCAAGCCTCACCTATGGAAAAAGTTCCTGAATTAAAATTCACTATTTATAGTTGAGGCCTCCCTTCCATTTGAAATAATCAAAACCACATATTTCATTTAGGTCAGCTAAGCATTTTTCTGAGCCACAGCCGTACCTCATGTGCCCCCACCTCTTCTTCTGTACGGATTGGACTATTAAACCATCTCACTGTGGTGTAGAATCATAGAACACTAGAATGGTTTGGGTTAGAAGACTTTCAACCCCCCTGCCATGGGCAGGGACACCTCCCATGAGGCTAGGTTGCTCAAAGCCCCATCCAGCCTGGCCTTGAACATTTCCAGGGATGGGGTCCCCACAACTTCTCTGAGCAACCTGTTCCAGCCTTACCACCCTCACAGT
>BJBW01000597.1:187-10917 GCA_004320125.1 Scolopax mira | reverse complement strand
GCTTCAGGGACTTCTGCTAAACTCATACAGTCATCCAGGAAAGATTTTAAAATTAGCAATAAAAACATTGGCAAATAGTTGTAGATGAAATCAACTATTGCTCTCTGGGATAATCTCTCAGTTTGTGTCTTCATGGCCTCCACAGCTCAATGCCCTGCAGAGAGGTGCAAGCCAGCGCTGCGTACAAGTTTTGTTCTTGCTCATAAAACTAGGATGGGGAGGGTGACTAAACCGATCCCCAAGTCGCTTCACATGTCCATTTATGAGCACTAAAACACATTCGCAACAAACGCTGTCAGCATTTTGTCCCTCCTTGCCTTCACCAGATGTTTCTGTGTCCTGGCCTGCTGCTGTGAGAGATGGGGGGGTGCGAGTGGGAATACTCGGTGCCGGAGGTTGGCGTCACTCGGTGTTGCTCAGCTGCCTGCTTTCGTGAGAAGCCGGTCGGCTGTGCTGACAGCTGATCTGGAGACAAGGCACCAAGAGGTTAAGGCACAGCTTCTCTGAGGCCGCTGCTGCTGCTCCCATGGCCTGGGGAGGGACGGTCCTGTGGACAGGGTTTGCCCTCCCGAGTCCTCCCCGAGCAAGCCCTGGCTTGGCTGCGGCGCTCTACCGTATTAGGAGTGTGTGAAACAGAGCCCAGGAGCCAGGATCAGGAACTCTCCTGTCCATCTGAATTGCTGCTGCTATATTTAGGAACGGGCACGTGGGAATAGCAGCTTAAATGTGGGAGGGGGCTGCGGGAATGCTGAAATGTGTTGGAATCCACTTGACTCTTGATGGAAACTCTCTACGCTAGCTTTAGAGGGTCTTGTATGGAAATAAATTGAGTTTTCCTATTTTTTGCAATAAAAAGAAAAGATGTTCAGCTGATGTACACCTCCACCCCAACAGTTCTGATGACCAGCAATTACTGCACGGCAAAATAAAGTCCTTGTTAAATGTTTATTTACCCCCTTGTTTTGGTTGCATGCAAACTAATCAGCAAATCTGTATTGCATTTAAATGCAATTATGGCAGCCACTATAGTGTGAACAACAACTTAGTTGTGGGTGAATTTTTTTTTCTTTTTTCTTATTTTCATTGTGTGTTGCTTGAAGATGACAGAAGGAGACACCTTTTGCTTTAAATGCCTGAATAGGAAAGTGAGAAAGGCACTCTTAGAAGCAGGAGGATTTTCATTTGCAATTAACATGCCTGTATTCCTCTCCATAAACAAACAAGTCCCCTTGCATCTAGCAACCATAAACCAAGAGAAACCCTCCTAAATAATTAAATTAATAAAGAATTTATTGTGGTAGCAGTCAAATACTTCTGATGAACCATACTTTGTTTTAATGGAAATATGCATCTGTTCTCCATCCAGAAAAGCAGGTTTTCTGGTTTTCAGCAAGAGCAGTGTTCTGTGGTTTTCTCTCCTTGTTTTCCAGCCAGACTGAGAGCTTTCTGTGAAGGTCAAGTGACTCCTCCAAGCTCTGGTACTGAGTCAAGAGCTAAATATGGAACCAGGATTCCCCTAGTTCCCACTCAACTGCGAATCACTTGACTACATAATCTCTAGGACAAGCATGTGGGGCCGAATCACTGTCAGGAAGGCTCGGGGGGAAATTCAGGTGAAATCCCCTTGTGGAGATTGTTTTCATCAATGCATCCAAGGAGAGGCAGAAGTTTGGCATCAATGATCCACGGAGGGGTTGATGTGTATTTTTTTTTTTAGAACTAGAGAAAAAGGAGGGTCTAGAGAGTCCTGTGGTCTTGTTCTGGGTCTTGGATGCCTGAACCCATTGCCCTGCCTCTCAACTATATGTGCATATGACTGGACATTTTTTCTCCAGAAAAAATTGTCTGCCTTTTAGCATTTGTTTAGTGACATCGATATCAAACTCCTCCAGGTATACAAGATACCCCTAGTGTATACATAGTTATATATACATGTATAAATGTCTTGAAGGTATACACACATCAATATATGTACTTGGTTTAGAGTCCTAGTGCACTTCCTAGAGCTGTAGTACCCTTTGGCAACATTTGCCTATTTTTGTGTTTTGTTCATTCTTCAAAAAATACCTCTTAATGAGCATACAATTTGATAACAATATTCTCTGAGTAGTATTTCCATGATGACATTGTTACACAAGCCTGGGATGCCAAGAGGCACTCCTGCTCAGCCTGCTGTGGGCAGAAATGTAAAGCCCAGGTTAGGTAATGCAAGAAAACATACCTCCTCCTAACACATGCACAATTACAGTCATTTGGAAATGACTGGAAATGGTGGTAATTCCCATCCATGCTTGGAAGCGCAATTAACTCCTGCATCCAGAACTGCCGCAGGAGAAGTTCCTGCTTCTTCTACTGGACTCTGTCTCTCTCTCTAGTTACAACAGATGCTCCAGCATTATGAAGAAAAGCTGTTTTTCAAGTGTAAATTCCTTTCTCTGACTTCCTCCATATTTTACCTGGTATTACAGGCTTATACTGCTATATGGACATGCAGTTTTTCTGAAAACCTGGCAGTAAATATAACAAAACAATGAGACACCACAGCTTCAAAAGGAGTGATTTCAATTGCCAGCCTTTGACTTGACTTAAGTCAGTCTCTAAGCAGCTTTAGAAAGAAGGATGTAAGAAGGGTTCTTTCATTTTCCTTTAAAGAGCAGTTGTCCACTTTTTTTTCTATCTGAGCTGCTTCTGACAAAAAAAAAAAGCAAAGAAAATCACTCCTTGCTCCAAAAATTAGGGATTTTTTTGACAGACAGATGCAGTGCTCTGTGAAAACTGGATGCGAATTGTGTGTGTAGATAACCAATCATCAGTACAGTCTGTAAATATGCAATATATACTCAGAGTTTGCCCTGAAATTTTTCTTACTACTGCCAACGAGCGTGCCTCTATCTGGAACAAGAGTAGTGTTGTCCGACATGGGAAAGCTGTGGGGGCTGGACTGTCCTGCCTCAAAATGGAAGCTGTGATGCACTCAAGCACGCAGTAAACACTGCCTTCTCCATCTGCAGATCTCCAACACGTGTACCACGGTGGGTCAGCAGGTGTTTAAGCTTTGGCTTATGGTAAATTAGCAAGTATCAGACAGAGTTGTTAACAGCCAGACTTGTAGAATGAATGCACTGCAGGGGTAGGAAGTGGGTGGACAGGGGTGGTTAGTCATGCCAAAAGCTTACAGGCTGGGTCTTTGAGGTCTAGAAATAATTAGTAGCTCACGCCCATGGGTGTGTATCAATCACAGAGATGCATCTTGCACGCTGTGTGACAGGGTCAGCGCTGCTCAAAAGCCACCTCACCCCAGTGGGGGCTCACCCTTTGATGTCACTGGGTCTGGGGAGAGGGATGGATCCCGAGTAAGACCTCTCTGCCAGAACCCAGTGCCACACAGAGGATTAGTGCAGGCATATTCAGAGCAGTGAAGTGCAGATTCATAGGTGCAGCCCCTGCTTTTCACCTCTTCTGTACTGCAGGGAATTTGGAAAACAATATCTCAATGCAGCAGTTATGCTATGTAAGAACAAATGCTTAAAATTACCTATAAGCAAGGAGCAAATCACTTTGTGCAGGGGCTCAGTAATGGTAAGTGTCTTTCATTTTTCCTGTGACACTGTCATTCCGCTTAGCCCATAGCCAAGTGGCATCCTTCATCTATTGACTGCCTGTACGTGGAAATACTGATTGAATGATGAACGTTTTCTAGCAGTCTAGAAAGTCTAACCATCATGTTAAGCTGACTCTTGAAAAAAATGGTTTTGCTCTACTAGACTGATCAGAGGCAAAAACATTTCCTGAGCAGGAAACCCCAGAATTTGGCAGACGGTGATTTACTGGTTCTGAGGCCTTGATCAGTGGGATATGAAGGAGAGGTTAGGGAGGGATGTTTCAAAGAGGTTAAAATATTTCCTTCCATTGTCCCTGTTCTGCTGTCCTTTTCCTTGGAGTATTGACTCAAAAAATCAGAAATTGCCCTGTTCAGAAGTGTTTGCTTATGTCAGGTATCCAGCTGCTCCTCTGTTTGATCTCTGTCTGTATCCGTCTAGGTTCCTGTATCACTTTCATTGCTGTTATCCCCACAGATGAACAAACAAATGTAGTTTAAACTTCCATTTCTCTCCCAAGGAAATAAAATCTAAAATTTCTCCCTTTGTCTGACAACAGCAATCGGAAGAACTGGTGTAAGGGGCCACCCTGGACAATGCTTTTTTCCAGCTCAGCCAGAGATGCTTCTTAGCTCTGAGAGAACAGTACATCACTGATTTGTTCTCCTCTGTGACTATTCTCAATCAATGTTAGCCTCACTTTGCTCAAAATGGCTCAAGATGTCTTAAAACAGACTCCATTTAGCACATTGAATTGTATTTGTAGCTAGGAAGATAGACATACTTGCTGAGAAAATGTGAGCCTTTGAGATATAGTTGTTGGCCTTTTATTTTAGAAAATCTATGAGATCAAGTGAAAGACTTTAATTATTTCCAGTGGCCTTCAGAAACAGCTGTAAGCATCACACTGGAAAATGTGTAAATCTTTTCCCTCTATATTAAGAACTGATGTGGGAAGGAAGATACAATAACCCCCTTAAACACACCTCCCATTGCCAGCTAAGAGGCTAGTCTCGGTTTATCATCCCTTGTTTCAGTGATTAATGATGCTTCAAACAATTGGTCTGAAAGAAAATGTAGAGTAAAGCAAACGAACCCAGCTGCTCTTTACTCTATCAGGCACAAGAAGTCTTTAGGTCTAGATAAAACACTAAAAACCTCTGTATGTGCTTTCCTATGTAGGGTTCTCCATTCCTGAACAATTACTCTTCTCTAGGGTGACATGAAGGGATCTCCTCATTGTAGGCTCTCTCTACATCAATATTCTTTGTGCCTGCATCAGCGTTGCAATTACAGACATCACCCCAGGCATTGAGGCATTGGCCCATGCCTTGGTGCCCTGACAGAGACTTCTTTACTTACATTCAGGAGCTGGGGCGCTCCTGAAGCCTGGAGTTCACTGCCCTCTTGTCGGGCAGTCTGCACCTCAGTTGTTTCCCCTTCTGTATTTAAATTAAGCCTGTTCTCAGGTCTTGCACCTGTTCACAGGATGCTAAACATTCAACAGCTCTTCGGTGTTTGTCTTCTGTCAAGTGAAGTTATCTCCTTAGCAGCATCCTGTGGGCTTTCATTGAGACAAGGGATAAAGATCAATGGTCCCCCTTGCTGAACGCTGGGTGTGCAGAGCAGCACAGGCACGTGCTTACAAAGCCACCAGGGTGAAGGTTTTCTCCAAATGCCAGTGAAAAGTGCCCCACCTGGGACTTGGTCTGCCTCCAGGCTGATATTCCATGTAATTGAGCCATGGGCTGTTTGTCTGGCTCTGAGCAGCCCAATGTGGAAAAGCCAAATCGTTGTGGAAAATTCAAACCTGTGAATAGCCGAGTGGGATCTGGGCTTCCTACTAGAACTAAGGGTTTTGAGAAAATAGCGATCTGTAAAAAATTGTGGAGGGGACAAGGGGGAGAGAAGCAAGGTTTGCCAGAGAAAAGAGGTGATTTTGTGTATATTTAAGTGAATGTGAACTGTTCAGTCTCAGAGGTGACAAATGAGGCTCAAGAAATTTGTTGTTTCCTGTGGATGTTGCATTAGTTTTCACCAGGAATCTTTCATTCCTTGCGTGTTGAAAAGGGAAAGTTTAGGGTTGAAAGTGTAGAGGGATCGTTCAGGGGGAAAGGTCCTTTTTTGAGACGCATGATTGATAGCTGAAATCCCGGGAACCACAGTCATCTGCTTGCAGAAAGCTTCCCCACAGTCCATGCAGCTAGATTTCTGCCTTCATAAATATGGTCCTTTCAAGATGTATTTGCCAAATCATGTCCAGTTCACTATCATTTGCCAGCCTTGTTTAATTTCATTAGCTCTCTGGCCCAGTTCATATTGTTTAAAATGCATAGTGTTTCTTGGGAATGGCACATGTGAAATCATGCAAACTGTTTAGAATAGCTTCACCCCAAGCATTCAGTACGGATAAGTTAAAAAGAATTTGAGAGAACTGCATTGTACTGACATGTTTCATTAAGGTCAGTAATTAGGTAATGTGTATGCACGAATACATGTGTTTGACAGTAAGAGAAACAGGCGGTAGCAAACACCCTGGCTCGCAGTGCAGTGTAGCCATGTAGGGCCAGATTCCTTGCTGCAGTGCTGCCTGGTTTGGCAGACTTAGAGCAGAGCTGAACTTGCCCTTTTTTGTTTCCTGTAGTGATGGCAGACATATATGCCTCTAGTGAGCACATTGTCATGCTGCAAATTGGAAGGCCATCTATAATTCAGGCGAAATCAGCAGGGCTGTATCTGTTGATCCCAAATTTGATCTGACCAAATACTCAATAGATGTTACATATTATCATTTGGGGGTGGGGTACCTATTTTTCTGGACTACCCTGACATTGCCCCCTCCCCAGCAGTATTAGAATCACAGAATCATAGAATGGTTTAGGTTGGAAAGGACCTTAAATATCACTTAGCTCCAACCCCCCTGCTACAGGCAGGGACACCTCCCACTAGACCAGGTTGCTTGAAGTCCCATCCAGCCTGGCCTTGAACACCTCCAGGGATGGGGCATCCACAGCTTCTCTGGGCAACCTGTTCCAGTGTCTCACCACCCTCATAGGGAAAAATTTCTTCCTCATATCCAGAATGTTATTGATAAAATATTTTACCAATGTAGAGGAAACAAAGGATTTATGGGGAAAAAAAATAGGCATGCCAGGATATCAGCACAGTGGACCCCTCGTGCATTACCCTTTGCTGGATGGAGAAGACTGTCTGTTCAAGGCTGATCCCGAACAGAGTAAGGGCTGAAGCAGAACTTAGGCCATGTAAACAGCATTAGCTAGTTCTTCCTCCACTTCTAGGCACAACGAATAATCACTGTGGTGGTTTTTTGCCTTGCTTGGCTTTCAAACACTGGAAGTGCTTCTTTGTCCCTAGTGAGATGCAGATCACACCACCACTTTTGTGAGGTGCGAAGCCTTCTCAGCAGATCCTACTGAACCTGCTAATTTTTAAATATCTGTAATTACCTTCTAATATCTCTCTCCATCTTTTTTCTTTTCCTTTTAGCACATTCTTTGCTACTGTCCAACTAATCCAGGCACAGATCTGGACGGGAGTGGCTCAGTTTGTTCCCAGGTTGAGCATCTCCTTGTAACTTGTATTGAATGGTTCAGAAGGGTAAGGCTTACAGTAACAGGCTGTACTCTTCCAGCAAGGGTGTGTTTCAGGTCAAAGGATAAGCATCTTGTTGTAAAGACTGTTGAATAGTGAATAAAAACATTGGGAAATTAATTGTTTATTCAATTAAGTGGAAGGCTGTGCTGGATTCTCTCACAACGCAGCAACAGGTCGAGGCACCGAGGCTTGATCCGATTGCTCTCCTTCCCCTAAATCCTAAGTGCCAACCAAGGCCATGGCATTAAGCTGTCCCAGGCTCCCATAGCCAGGGTAGCATGGATTGCTGGCACCAAATAATGGGCTTACAGTGGGTTGGGAAGTGCGATACTATTTCCAGGCTGTTTGGCCATCTTGAGAGGTTTGCTTCCTAGGAAAGCTCTGGCTGAATCAACGGGATTCCCTGTGCAAAGGCACGCAAGCTTGTGTTCAGATTAGGGGACTTGCCTTCCTCAGGGTGCAACCTAGCCCTAAATAATGTCATATTCCATGAGTTTCTCCCCTTCTCTTTTTTTCTTACATGTTCTGATTCTTTGCATTTCATCTGGGGAGGTGTTGGTTGTTGGGATAATTTTTTCTTATCCTATTGTGTCTAGGAAGGGGCTGACGGTTCTGCACAAAAGGGCCCCACTTACATTTCAGGCACCCACCAACACGTGAAATGCTTTGGACATCTTCCGTCAGTGATTTACAAAGCAATAAATGAAATAAAAATAAAGAAGGAACCGTCAGGAAGGCCCATTCCACATCTCTTTCTCTCCCCCTTTCTGACTGTCTCTCACACGTTATTGGTATAATTATAGCTCGTCTCTCCATGTTCCCTTAGCAACAGATGAGGAGGTGGCTGGCTGCCTGCCCCTGCCGCTGCTGTGCTCGGAGGACATGGCGAGTGGTGCCTGCCCTGTAGTGGGGTGCTGCTGGGAGGGGAGCTCCTGCAGAAAGACCCACGGCCATAAGGACTTGGAAAGGACAGGAAAGGCGAGTTTTTCAGTTGACACACTGAAACTCCCTCTGCGATTTTATTTGAGTTTTGTAAGAAACATGCAGGCAATGTTGCCGGGTCTTGCACACCTTATTGTATTCTTATGTTCCTGGTCAGAATGATTTGTTTTTAAAACCTGCCACTGCCAGCACAAGGGCCTGGCAAGGTCAGCTGGAGGACGGCCAGCAGTCTCCTACACCTCCTCCCAACAGAAGGCAGCAGGTGGGGTCACTTGTTTGACCACTTCGACTGACAAACTATGGTGATCCCAGTTCCCTCTCCTCAAGCATCTCTTCCCTGGTGGACGGTGGTCTGGGACTGGAGCTGCTTGCTTCTGCAGCATTCCTGCCTGGCAAGGCTCCTGGCAGAAGGCTGCCTGGACCCAGCAGCAAATCTGGCCCCTGGGGATCACAAAGACACAGGTGTCTCACTGCCTCTGTAGTATAATCAAATATTGTTTTCTACATCTCATCATGCTGGACTGGATTAGAAACCTCATTCATCCAGTTGCATTTCTAAAAGTCCCTTCTGTAGTGCGTTTCCCCAGAAGTCCTGGCAGAGCACGACATGGATCAAGTTTTATGCTCTGCACCACTGGTAGCCCGGAAAATTGTAAAGTAGCAAGCAAGCTGATTCAATGCCATCTAAGCTGTTCAAGCAAAAGGGAGACAGGAAAAGGTTAGCAGTGCAGGCAGACACCACCATTTTATCATCTTCCCAGGCACCTCACCTTCATATCCCTCTCTGTCTGTTGTCATCTTTGGGGGCAAGCGTTTGGTCACTGTACCTGTGCTGTCATAGCTGCATCCATTCTGAGACGTGTGGGTCAGGGAGAAAGCTGTTTGGCTTGGGAACACAAAACAGATGTGAAACACGCTGCCCCATAGTCTTATATATCCTGTGCAATCCATAGGTGAATCCACCTGTGGCTGAGTCCTGCTCAGGACAGGAGAGGAAGGGCCATCTGAGGCTCATACACAGCTTTATTAGGCCATGGTCTGTGGTCCTGCAACCGCCTGTGGCAGCTGAGGGGAGAGGAACATGAGCTGTGACCTACAGGTCCTGTCATCCCCCACTACCCTGGCTGCTCCTGGCATGTGGGATGTCAGGAAATTCCCAGTTGTCTGTATAGAGCCAAAATCTGGTTTCTCTGCATCTCCACCAGACTGGGCTGAGGCTTGGCCACCCTCCAGGCAGCATCCCCTTGGCTAGAGCGCCTGTATTTACTATGTCTCTAGTTGCAGAACAAAGCTCCTTGTTCAGCAAGGAAGCACGATCAAAATAAAGGCCCAGATGTTCTCAGAAAACCGTAGTTTAAGGGAAACACTTTGTCGGTCTCATTCTGTTAAGCTTAGCAAGATAAAGCCACTCGCATTGGAAAGAGCCTTGTCAAATCAAATCAGACCTATTTCCTGTATGGAAATGAATCATCCCAGTTTATACTGGAACAATCACATATGCTGCCTGAGACTTGTTTCATGTTTCCCTCTCAGATTTTAAGGCACTCATGCAGCAAAATCAAGCTGCAGTCATCTGTTGTGTAATTCCATGCCAACTGTGGTCCTGGGTTTCACTTCTGCAAGTGCAAGAGCTTATGAGAGATGCAAGAGTTTGGGACATGCAGAGCTGAAAGCAGAAGACCAGACTTCAAGTAGACAGGTCTTGAAGCCTATGCGTTACCTCAGAAAGGTACTTTATCTTGTTCAAAAATGTCCAAGTAGTTCTTGGTTTTGCAGAATTGAGCACCAATCCTGCTTTCCCGTAGTGTGACTGCATATGGTGGGGCATGCCTTTGCTGTCTGGTGTGTGTCTCCAGGTGCCAAGGATAGGAAAGTCTCATGTTGTTGAGAAGGTTAAATAGTTACATGACTGTGGGAGGCTGGAGCAAGGGATTCCAAACTACTCCCATGGGCAAAGTGACCTGAATAGAAAATCTTGTTATTTTATAATGCAGGGTGTGCTGCTGCACTACTCCTCTCTGACATCCACATCTCTTCTCTGACTCTGCTCAGTGTCACTCTTGCCTGCTAAAGGCCACATACAAGCATAGGGAGGGAGTAGCTTTCACCTGCAGATCATGGTGGAAAGGAAGAGGAATGTTCAACCAAACCATTTGTTTCTGTTTTATTCACTGGGATGAAATTTAGAAGACTTAAACTCAATTGAGCTTTGCAAGTATGAACAAACAAGCTCCAGGCACAGGCCCTGAAAACAGGATAGGGCAGGCCTCAGAGGTGTCCGCCCTTGGAGAAGCATAAGGCGATTGCTTTCCAGAGAGGACAGGTGCACACAAAGATTATTCTGTTTGACTACTCACTCCATTTCCTGGATGTTTTGGGAACAGATTTCTCCTGACTCCAAAGGCTTGTGGGCAGAACTGAGCCCCTGACTGAGAGTCCACAGAATCAGACTGGGGACAAATACAGACCCAAAATAGGCCTGGTCTGGCAGCCTATTGACTGTGAACAGAAACCACCAGCAGCTGTTGAGGGTCAGAAGGCTTTACAGAGGGATCTGGACAGGTTGGACAAATG
>BJBW01000596.1:224016-259763 GCA_004320125.1 Scolopax mira | reverse complement strand
AGAGGTGGGTGTTGGCCTCTTCTCCCAAGGGAATAACGACAGGACCAGAGGAAATGGTATGAAGCTGCACTGGGGGAGGTTTAGATTAGATATTAGGAAGAATTACTTTACTGAGAGTGGTCAGGCAGTGGAACAGCCTGCCCGGGGAGGTGGTGGAGTCACCATCCCTGGAGGTATTTAAGAAATGTGTAGACATGGCTCTTCAGCACATGCTCTAGTGCCCAAGATTATTGGTCTGTGGTGGGGTGTGCCTGTGGGGTTTAGTTGGTGGGTGGTTTTTTTTCTGTTTGGGTTTTTATGGGTTTGTTGGGGTTTGGGGTTTTTTTTAAGTTTTTGTCTGTTTGTTTGTTTGTTTTTGTTTTGTTTTTTAATGTGGTTGGACTCAATTATCTCAGTGGTCCCTTCCAACCACTAAGATTCTGTGTTTCTGTGATTAATGAGTGAAAGAGACATACTGAACATACAGAGGCTATACATGGCTGAGGTCATTCCAGTGTATGTTGGATGGACATAGAGCATTACATTTGGAGGAACAGACCAATAAATTAAGGAGGACAGAGTCTGAATGTTCTTAATATGTGAAGATTCCTTTCAATAGCAGGTGGGAGCAGAAAACACAGAGATTTTTCTTCTGGAACCTTAGCTTTGTTTTCTTTTACATGTAAAAAAGCATTGCCTTTGAAGCTTTCAGAGCAGACCTATCCACAGGTATTAAACAAGAAGGGAGTTTTATAAGAAAATAGGCAGAAAATGGACAGTGATTTTATAACAGGTATGGTATGTCCATCCCTCCCTGCCCTGCATTCACTTCAGGTACCATCCTACAGACTGCACTGTAGGATGACTTCTCGTGAACAATTTTATGACACTTAAATGAAGGCATTTGTGCTAACCCAGTATTGTTGTATTGTAGTATTGTAAAGATAAAAATTTAAAAAAAAATATAAATTTTCTGAAGTGAAATTTCAATTTTCATTTTCACGTTAATTTTCTGAAAATAAACTAGATTAACAAGCTGGTTTTCATTTTTACCTCTTTCGTACATTGCCAGCCAGTCTGAAGTCTAGAGTATTCCTGATGGTGTGACATTAAATGGTATAATAGTACATGTTATTGCATGAAGGTGAAATTATTTCCCTTCATGCTGGGAGCCAAATATAGAATATTATGTTGCAATTGGTGTAGAAAATTTATACAATGAATAGCAGTTGTGTTTCTGAAGGAATGGATGTTAGAGGAAAAAAATTCTCTTGATAGGAAAAAGCTTAGTGTGTCAAGGAAGGACACTGGGTAATCAGTTCTACCTCTAAATAAAGTACAGGAAATGTTTGTACTTCAGGCATAATGTGATATTTTCTTGTTCACCTTTCAAGGCTAAAATAACTTCTTATACTTCAGTTAACTTCCCCTGAGAGATAGAGTTTAGATGTTTTAGGTAACATTTAAAATAATCACTTCATTCTTACATTAAATATTGCATTGCTGAGAACAGTTACATTAGTTATTTTGTTCATATTTTATATGGACTATTGTCTTCACTGTGACTTCTGTTACCAATTTCATGTCATTTTCTATTTTGTGTCCTTTTTTTGCAGTATGCTTTGCTCATTGTTTATACCATCTAGTTTGCATTGTTTCATTTCTCTGATTATTATTTTATGATTAATTACACTTTTCCTGCTGTTTATATTTGATGGGATGAAACGATGTGGTAAAATCAGTCTAGAGCCCCTTGGGGAATGCATCTTAAAACTGTAGTAAGTGAAATGGAAAGAAAGATGAAATTACAAGCAGATTCTCCTTTTTCCAAGTTGGAGGTAATTTCCAAGCAGAAACAAAATAGTAACTTTTCTAGTAGCCAATCTGTAGAAATCATTTCATAAATTAATATGGCATGATAGTAACTTTTACAGGATCAGCCATATTATATTTATTTTACCTATGCAAAATGTCAGCAAAAGTATTATATCTTCCAAAAATAAAATAGCTATCTATAAGCATTTAATAAAAAAACAAAATTGTGCACCTGAAACGTATGTCTTCATATATTGGATACATTTTTACACCAAAACCTCTGCTCTTTAGAAATTTGTTACAACCAACATAATAACGGGTAGCTCATTCAAAACCTAGAATGTAGGTTTCTGTAGAATTCTCAGTAATGATCTTTTACAAATCTTCTTAAATTCATCATCAAAGTATTGAGCTTATGCTGGAGAATCAAGAAGTCCATGGAGAATTAAAAGTTAATTTCAAACCTGTTAATTAAAGAAAAGTAAAAAAGTGTGTTGCCACTGGGAAAATGTATGTCATCTGTACCACCATGGCTTTACAACAAGCAGCTTAAAGAAAATGGAGAAATTATATATCCCCTCTAGGGCCTTTTCATGCTAATATGTTGTAGAGCTGTATGAGGTAAATGTGAAGCCAGTCATTAGTTTTCTTTGACAGTATAAAAGTATTTCTTTACCAAAAAAAAAAGACATAATAATATTCCAGTAAGCCTGTTTATGTTAGTTCTGTATTCCATGATCAACAAAACTGTATCATTATGTCTCATCACAAGGGCTTTACTGGGTGATATTTCCAGTTCAGCTGTGTCTTGTTCCCAATTATGAGTATCAAGTAACATGTCTCTGCCTCAGAAAACATATATGAAGTGCTAAAGATCTTAGGTTTCATTGTTCAATGAACATTACTATGGTTACTTTTATGTAACATATTTCAATTTTTATTACAGTGCTGTATCTGTCAGCAGAAGGAAAACATACACATTGTTTTTCATAAAGTAACAGATCATTCTTTAAAATACAATATATTTCATTTCATAATTTTCATTCACAGTGATTGGCTTACTGTAGCCAAATTGTAATATATTCTTTGGCTCCATTTTTAAGTCACATAACATTTTCTTAAATGTCTTCCTGTTTGCTAGCCAGTTTGGGAGAAGAAAGCATAGCTGTAAATGACATTCAGGATAGGCTTAAGTGCACATGGAGCAGTCAGTGAAAAGTCTGCTACGTGTTTTGGGAGTTGTGTTAGACACTTGTGAGTATCTAATTGAAAGAGAATAAGAATGGCCCCTCCTAAATGCATTTTTTGATTCTAGATTCAAAAGCATAAAACAAATCTCAAGCAAAGCCTGGTGCTGCTGATGCATTTAAACTTCACTTGCAGAAAGGTGGCACCCTATCAGGTGTTTGTAATTAACCAACAACAGCCACTTCTTGTATTAATAAACTTCGTTGTCACAGGTGCATCAAATAATTAATCTAGAAAGGACCTCTGGAGGTTTTTTGGTTGACCTTTCCACTTGCAGCAGGACCAACTTCAAAATTATATTCATCTTGGTTGGTAGATCATTTTGCTCAAGACTTTGCCAAGCTGACCTCAAGCATCTATGAGGATACATTCTCTCTGGGTAACCTGTTCCACCGTTTGATTATCTGTAATGTAATTTTTTCCTCCTCTTAATATCTTTATTGATAGCATTTGCTACTGTTTCTGTCTGTATGTTTGGCGTTGTTATGGGAGGGTTTAAGCTGGGGAAATTAGTTCCCCTGGCATTCTTGGATGTCTCTGGCAAAACCACTGTATTGGCAGATCCAGTTTCAGTTGGAAGGAGTAGAGGTTTTTTTAGGTGAAGAAAAATACTAATCAGAGAGTGGCAGATAGCAGTCTGTTTGCATAGAATGTTTGAGGTTGGCCATGAATTCTTGGGTAGCACTGAGATGGTTTTAATCTCAGGAACTTGAAATCCCTGAACTATAAGTACAGAAGATAAATGTCATATATCTTCCATAGACTATAAATTATCCCTGGATGGATGGAGGTAAGCTATTGATACGATTGGAAACTGATAATTCTGTGTGCGTCTCATCCATTTACCTGCCTTTGCTGAGAGGCAGCTTAAGGAAGAGTAGGGGTACACTGCCCAAAAATGAGCATGCGAATACTTCAGTAGCTAAAAACAGTACTAGCTACATACTGAATTCGTAGCGTCAGAAGTTCTACAGCCAGAGGGAATCATTATGTTCACCTTGTCTGACCTCCTGTGTTACATAAAGGCTAGATTTCTTCAACCGTTTTTAACAGTTAAGACCAGTTCCTATGAAAAAAACCCTTAAAGATACAGACAATCTACTATATGATAATAATTCAAATAATTAATTAGCCCCTATATTACAAATGTGCACCTTCCTCTAGTCTCATTGCATGAATGCTCAGCTTCTAGCTATTAGATAGATCATGGTATCAGACATTTTATGAGGCACATAATTATTCATTAAACTGAATGTTTGCTTTAAAAATATTTTATAATGGGATACATCAATCACTTTTCCATAATGTAAAATTTGAAATATTAACTAAATCGCTCCCTTGTGAGATCCTAGTACCCTGGACCTGCATCTGATTTCACTCATAGTCATCTTTACTCTTCTGTCTTCCATTTTTTCTGTTATCTCTTTATACACTACTTGATGGAGCAGGGTCAACATATTTTGAGTTTATTTACTTTAGGTGTGTTTAAATGTGTTCCTATAATAGCATAAAATCTTTAGGAATTCTGTGATCATTTGTATAAAGAATGTCTCTATGATTTTTGTAATTTTCCTTCTCTTTTCTAATGGCAAATTATTTATATTATACAGCTCTATGCACCAGGTGTTTCTGTATCTGTGTTGTCATTACCATTATGAAGAGAGCTAGTGAACATAAGTAAGACTGATGTATGTTTCAGCCTTTGTATCATTTTGGCTTGCAACTTTTTCAAGAAAGAGCAACAGTGAGAGAATATTTGTGGCACTGTTTGTTTTTTCTTAATTAGAACGACAGTAATATTTACTATTAAAAAGTCTAACAGTATAATCGTGGGTGATACAGTCATCAGAAATTAATACATCTACATATTCAGCACCATCCAAGGTCAGAGAACCAAAGAATGAAGATCCATCCACATTGCTATTAAACAAGGCTTCCTGGGGTAGTGGTGCTTGGGGTGATAGCAGATGATTTGGTGTTGTCTTGTACGGTTCCCTATTCTTGTTTCTTCCTCCTGAGGATACTTTTGAAAGAGTTTAAGACCCATTATGTTCTACCTTACTATATTTTCTTTTAGCTTTTTCTCTTTGGGGAGAAACATGTTTTATATCATTCAGCAAAATGTATTTCTTCTTGAGATGGCTATCATGCAAAAACAATGACTTTTGCAATGCTAATTGCTGTATATTCCTAATGTTTTCTCTGTGAAGTCTGTTGCTTCTGCCAAACTTTTGTACTCGTCTACATTTTAGATAGAGAGCACATTTATGGATCGTACTGGTCACAGATTTTTTTTTTTTTTTTTAAAAAAAAGGAAAGACAATCCCTCCCTCCAAAAAAACCTCTACACAAGAATCTGTGAAAGTTTAACAGGTGATATAATGGTGTTTTGTGATATTAGTGAACTAATTCACCTGCAGTGAATTCCTTGGCTCTCTTGGATTATAAAACAGATAAAGTAGCGTTAAGATAGACAGCATTATTTATTGTATAATTTTAGACCAAAATTAATATTAAATATTAAAATACAAGGAAATTGTACTGTGTGATTTATGATCTTGATTTAAATTACTTGCAATATTTTTTAAGCCACAGGTTGAATCTTGGCAGGTATAAATCAATAAAATTGCCTTAATTTATGCTAGTTGCAGATATGATTACGTATTTTTAGTTTCTTCATAACTGTATTCTTTCCTTCAGGTATTTCAGAAGCAAAGCCCCACAGCCAGAGTTCAGAATATCAGGAACTGTAGAACTGATTCCTGTGGGAGATTTGCATTAGCAAATTTAACTTGGTCATTTTTGCTTGTAGCTGATCAAAAATCTAACAGGGTATATAGTGCCTTTACCTTCTTAGATAGTGGCAATTTGGACTCCTTTGAAGAGAGAAGAAATAGGTATATACTTATTTTAAAATTGGGATAAATCACAGAAAAAATATGAAATTGATATAGCATCTAGATTGTTAATAGATCGTTTTAAATAGCAATATAACATACTCCCTCTAGTGATGAAGAGGTTCTTTCCGAAATCTTCATGAGATTATTAAATGACTTATTCAAAATGTTATTGACTAGTAAAACTTGAAAGCAACCTTTTACATTCCAGTGGTACATCATGTGCAATATGTTTTATTGCATACATATTTTTAATAGTATCTCAACAAGAAGTTGAAATGTTTCATTATATGTACTTAAATGCAAGATTTCTGGACATATGTCACCATCCTTAGTTCTGTTTTCTCTGAAGATTCTGTGAGTCACAGAACGTATCGGTGGTGAATTAATTTTCTCAGATGAAAATACATTCACAAAAAGAACAACTGTGAGCTAAATAATAAATAGGTGAATTTGCACTCATAATTCTTACATCCTTGAATTATCCTAAAGTGTCATTAAAATTCAATGTTCCTTATACAGAATGATGCACAAGCAATATATATTGCAAAAATTAGATTCAATGGACATTTAAGAGGTGGATTTATACTTCATTTATAATTATTATCTTTGTTAGATGTAATTTATCCAACCAGTATAATTTAGATACACACATGCATCTACTACTTCAACAAAAATATACTTGCTGCCCTTGACAGCTTCATTCCTTAAGTCTACTTTTCCTCCATGCTTTTCCTCTTGTGGAGTTCAGCCAGCACAAAGCTTTGCTGTTGCTGCCATCGTTTTATTTGACTTTCAGGAAAGCTCGAATGAAAAAGGCATTGTTTCTAGTAATTTCTCTTCCTCAATATTAACTGTTTCAGAAGTGTTCATGACTAGATTTTCAAAACCTATAAGTGGGTTATTAGATGTGATGTTTCTTTATTCAATAAGCTTTTTATACTGAAATTTAAATTATTTTAAGTACATTTTTTTTAAAAGACAAACAGGCAAATTTCTTTAAGAAACAGTTATAAATCAATTAACTTAGTGTTAAACTATGCAGATTAGTCATTAAAGTCACAGCTTGATGTGAGATCTAGTTACTTAGTCATTGGAGATATGTCATTTTTGTCAAACAAATGACAAAGAGTCTACAACAGTGGTACACCTATGTAGTCCATGGGTTGATAGTTGTAGGTTTTTTTGAAGGATTCTTGAGTTCCCTGCCTGTCTCTGGTAAACTAGTACTACAAAGTGGGAGTTAAGGTTAAAATTCAATCTGATAACCTGGCAGAGAAGGTACACCATTTGAATGTTAATCTGTGTCAGCTGGTTCAAAAGCTGTATAAAAGAAATCCTACTGCATGGCAAACTTGAGGCTTGATTGTGACTGAGAAGACACTTCCTAAGGTGTAGATGACTCCTGCCTTCTGCTGAGCGTGGTGGCCCAAGAGCTGATGCGTGTAGTGTTGATGTGTTGCTGTTCCAGTACCAGACAGCAGCAGTGCCTCATTGTTGTTCTCTCCTGGAGAAATAATAGTAGCAGCAGCATTAGCTGAGGTTTGGCAAGTCTGCATTCAGTAGTATATCCTGACTAGTACTGAGTGAGCACAGCAGTATTCGTGTTTAAACAGCTTAGTGACAAATCTCATGTGCTGCAAAAACACAAGGAAGGAGCCTGAGCCAAAATAAACTGCCTGTCTTCCTGTTCTCCATCACAATACCACCAGTGGTAGCAAGTCAACCCTGCAGGGTAACTGCAGGGACACCACCTTTTCCTAGAAAGGATCATGATGCTGAAAAGTTCTCCTAAAGGAGAAAACTTTCCTCTACACACTCTTTCAGATAAAAACCACTTAATTTCTTTTTAAAGTTTTGTTCTGCATTATTTTCATGATTATTTATTTAGAGTGCCTGTATTTCTACTACATTCATGTTATATATCCATACATTATTGATCTTTGGACTTAAAAGTGATCTGAGATGTATTTAATTTCTGAAGTAAATTTTGATCTTCACTCATAAGTAAAAAATAAACAAAATTAAACCTTGTAAATTATTTCTAAGGAATGGGACAGTGTTCCTTGGGTTTTGTTGGAGACTTATCTTTAAGGTAGACTGTCTTACTTTCATTAATAACAATGAAATGAGGTTTCTGCTTCTGTTTCACTCATGAGAGGATATGCTCAGTTGTTATGTAAATAACACTCATATGTGATGTTCTTTGTGTCACAGAGAGGTCATGATTTGGTAGATACAGCACTCTGTATTGATGCTTATGATGTAGTTCTCATTTATTAATGTTTGGGCCAAATTATGCTCTCGTTTCAGTGAACTGCAGTTTTGCTATTAACCAAGGGAGTAGAAAGGAGAGGCTTGTTGTTATTTTACTTGTCAACTTTACGGACATCACTTCCAATTGCAAAATATTGTCTCTAATGCCTCGTGTGTTAACTAGAAGCAAAAATATAGTTTGGTGGATGAAAATCAAGTAACAGAGGAAGTAGGGAACACCTTCTGAAACCACTTCTCACCACATTTTGAGTGCAGTTTGTAATGCAGTTAATCTAATTTATTCTTCAGAATTGGTTTAAACTGACTTTTTACGTGTCTGGTAAAGGAGTGGGATCATTTACATGTCAGATGCAGCTGGTGTTCTCTTGGTCTTTAACACTTTTTAGATGCTTGTTGTCAATTTAGCAGCCACTCCATAACATTGACCATGTATCAATGTAAAGTTCTTGAAGTAAGCAATGTAAACAAGGTTTGCATCCGTTCTTGTGGGTAAACTCAAAAAGAGATGTCTGATGAAGACATTTTGATTTATTATGTCAATTTTTATCCTGGTTAGAATTTACTTTCAGATTTTAGAAGCTGATTTATGTTCTTGTGGCTTACTGTTGGTTACTGGTCTTATGCTTTGATTCAGATTCACATTCTATAAATAGACAAAACTTCTAGTGAGCTATTACCTCTGAGTGTATTATTTACAAGCTCTACTTGTTGGATTGGACATTGGCTGGAAATTTGCCAGGTTTGTCAGCAGTATGGTTTTCAGATAAGAGTAGGGAAGCTTTATTACTTTTTGTAACTCCAGAGATCACTTCAAGCAATCACAATTGATTGAAGCTGTCATTCCTAAGCCAGTGGACTAGTTGCCACAATGATGTATGAATTGTCCCCTCTGAGTGGCTGGGGCCATATTTCACATAAGTGCTTTCCAGAAAAGTGTTTGAATAATTTGAGAAGTCTCTTGGTGGGTTTATTGATTATCGCTTGGGAGAAAACACCTGAAAGGCCTTTGCTGGATTTATCTAGTGAAAGCCCCTTAGCTGGGGCCTAGTGCAAAAATTCTGTATCTTAGGTACACCTTACCTAACTTTAAGCACATACTGGAGCCTTAGAAACAGGAGGCTACTGATCCTAAATGTCTTCTGAAGTCAGTGGAGAAGCTGTAATTGTCTGACTGAAATCACTCTCTGCTGAATACACAAGAAGCCTTGGAGGTTTGGTCGTACAGCTCAAGCCTGCACTGAATTGTATCAGTATAATTGTGAAGCCATCAAAAGTTCCTTTTAGGAGCTTAAAATTAGGTTGGAGCAGAACAGTATTATATTAGTGAAGAAAAGCATAACAATTTTGCTAAATTTTTTTGGTTTTTTCCCCTTTTTGTTTCCCCTCTCCTTTTTTAGGCAAAAAAACTATAGAGAGGTATATATAAAGGGATGCTGTCCAAGATGGCTAGGAGAAAGGTTAGAAAAAATCAAGGAGAAATAACAAAGGAAAGGTTTCCTAATATTACTGTCAGCATTTTGATGAAAGTACACAAATAAGCAGATGAGCTTAAGTGGAAGGTATGGAATCCATTTACAAGCATGTAGAATTAAGCGAGGTTCAGTGCTAGCCTCTTTGTGCTTCTAAATATGGATTTCCATACTAACATGTGGAATCTATATGCACTTCTGAAAATTACCACTGAAGATTAGACTGTTGTTTTTTTTCTCAAGACAATTCTGGGAGAAAAACCAGTATGTTTGGTTTAGCAACATTTGAATCCATTGTGTAGAGTCTTACATATATTGATTTAACATATATATATATTTGATTTATCCCCAAAATGTAGATAACAATATCCACTAAAAGTACATGACACTGGGTTAGACAGTAACACCACAGTTCTGTCATATAACCAGAATTTAAATTTTCTCGTGTGTGGGTTTTGTTAATCAAGGCACTGAGGACTACTTTTAACAGATGTCAGAAACTGTTTTACCAAAGGTGAATTTAAACACCCACAACTAGTTATAATAACTGTTTGTTATTCCCCTACCCTGAGAAACTGAGCAACTAACAACTGTCTCAAGAGATCACAAAAAAAAAGATTGGGCCTAAAAAGATAATACCCTGAAAACGGTGATTTAGGTCTTTTAGGGCTACTAGATATACTGGGATATAAGAATACACAGTAAAAATACAAATACTATGTTGTATTTGTTTCATAAGGATATTTTATTTTCAAGAGGAACTTGAAACTCTTTAAAAAGTTGAAACTCTCAACTAGAGAATGACCACTGCTCAAATAAGGAGAAGCTAGGCTGCCATGAAGATTTCTAGAAATCTAGAATCTGAACATGAGACCTACTTCATGACAAGCCTATATTAGAGTTAAAAGAATGAGATATTTATTAGGCAATATGTGTACGTCCTGTGTACCATTTTCAGTAAATTGTCAATTTATAATTCTCCTCAGGTTTTACTGCTATTGAACGCAGTGGCACTTCTATATATTGGGATGAAGGAACCACTGCATTAATGGCATGTGGGGCCAGAAAAACCAAACAAGTCACATTAGGATTTGTACTGGAGAGATGATTAATGTGAAAAAGCAAAAGCAATGCTCTACATAGGTATACAAAGCTCATGAACAGAACTTTGAACAATGCTAAGATGCCTAAAAGGAAAGAAAGACCATAATTATAAACCAAGGAATATTCACATTCTCTGAGAGCTGGGGAGCTAGAATCATTGACCATCCTCTTCAGGGAATTCAGATTTCTGCTACTAATTATTAAAGCTATGAATTCTTAAATAGTAATTAACAATATCTATTAAAAAAAGTAGTATAATTAGATATTTTTCAGTTTGATGTAGGCACTTTTAATTTCCTCTGTTATCATCAGTAGCAACAGATGCTAGTTCTTGCTATCCATTTGGAGCTAAAATAAGTGGAATTAACTCATCTCTAGTGACTACTGAATTGAATGTTGCAAGGTTGATTATTACAACTCATCATATAAGGAAATGAAGCCTCACTGTACTTTAAAAGCAGCATTTTAATTAGCCAACCACAGTAACACTTGCCATTCACCAACAACTTGTCTTTCAGCACTGCTGAATGCAAAAAGAATATCAAGGTCACACCTGGGCCTGAAATCTTTCAGGTTGTTCCGGACCTCCTTTATTCATCTATAACCTTCCTTATGTTCCTCTTGAAATTGTCTGTCAGTTGGATCATATAGTCTTCGTGAAATGACTTGCGCAAGTGCTGTAGGTACACCTCAGAAATAATTCCTGTAGGAGATTAAGAATAGCAGTGGGCTTCCCCCCATTCAAAATTACATGACATTTATTTCCTCACCTTAACTGTATTTGACTCCTTTGAAGTTAAATCTAAGCTTTTTTTTTTAATTCCTTATCTTCAGAAGAAGAATGAAAAAAGCTTTTTAAAATTTCTTTTAGAAACTTGAAGATAGTCACAGTATCTAAATCAGCAGCAAGCACTTTTAAGTTTGTGAGTATGCTATAAAATAATGACTCCTGTATAAATAATTTATTCCACTTTTTACTGAGGAATGATATTTTTTTATTAATCTGCGTTAAGCTAAAACCAGGTGGTTTTTTTCTAAAAACAGATGGGAAGAAATCTGTTTCAAATATTTGAGATTTTATGGGGAGTCATGTTTTTACAGAAAATAATCTATTATAAAAACTAAGATGGTTTAAAAATAATACTTTTTTTTTTTTTTCTGAATAGCATAGTAGAAGTGTTCCACGATGCGTTCATTTATCTAAAAGAAGGAGAATACATTTTCTATCCCAGTGTTTTAAACTGGACTGTTTAGAACAGAAAAATCAAACATTCTGTTAACTTGGAATTAACTGCCTAAGTTCATAGTTCAATCAAAACTTTATTGGCTATGAGAAACAGTGGATGAAGAGAAACAGAAGAGTTTTTACCACAGAGTCATCATTAATGTGTATATCCTACTTCTGCCTTCCTGCAGCATGCGGTGCCATCCCACAGTAAGAATTTGTGTCTAGCGCTGATAGGATCCCTGCTGAGGGAATAGGACTCCCTGGGTGTCAGTGCAGTGTTTCTCTGCTGTCTGGATAGCAGTTGGCCACCACAGATTTCAGCTGTGAATCTTCTGAAGGTGTTACGCAGCCACTCATCCATTTCTTAGAACTCTGTTCCTTAAAAATGAGTGCAAAATTATCTGCTATTATATATGAGCAATTTTTGTCACCAAAGTCAAGTCCAGCTGTCTGGTGAATGGTGCAGAGATTTGGCTGTATGTATCAACTTTTGGGGTGAAAGCCAAGGAATTAAATCATCAAAACTATGGACTGGTACCTTGTAACTGTTTTCTACTATTCAGGCACCATCCACTGCAGTTTGCCAAAATCCTTTTTCATTCAGAAGAGGAAATGTGCTCTTCATTGGCTTTTACTCCCATGCCTTTTTGGGTAGATATTGGTCAGAGGTACAGCAGAACACAACTATGAAGACTGCAGAGGGAGGATTTTAAACTTGTGTCTAAAGACTGCCCAGTTTTCAGTACAGATTTTTTCATTCGCATATATTATTTAGTTTCCCTATTTTGAGCATAAACTCCCAGGTTTTTTCTGTATGTCATCTGCCCTAATCAGTAAATAACTCTTAAAATCCTGTTAGTATTTCATACTATTGATTCATTAATTAACTGTTCTGTATTATTGACATAAACTTCAAAACCAGCTGAAGTGAGTTTGCCTGAGAAATATATCTGTGGATGGTTTCTATGGTAGCCTATTCCACAGTCCCTCTTTTAATGCCTCTCAAAGTAAGACTGTATATTTAGAAAATCCATTTATCGATATTTTCAGAGACTGAATAGCAACAGATAACTGTTTCACAAATCTCTTTTAAATATACTATTAAATAGGGAGCCAGCCACCCTGTAGAATGTCTAAGTTTGAGTAAAATATGTAGATAAGAATAATAGTATTTTTTTCAGTTTTACCATAATTGTTGCAAGCATTGCAGAATCTGTCAAAGTACACTATATGATTTAAGCAGGTTCTTCAGTTCTCTGTAGTAACATATACAAGCTCCCTAACAGAAGTCATCCAGAACAGTTTATTCATAATGTTAATAAAATCAATTGGTATAAAAGCCGTGTGTGTGTACACACAACCCCATAGTTGTTGATAGCAGAAGTGTTGTCCCTTACTCCAGATGCGATGTGCTTACAGGATTTATGAAAGTATATTAATGTGCAGTATAATAGATGTTTTGACACCACAGTTGAACAAACTAACCCAAATCCCACTTAATATTTTTATTGATGCTCCAGTCAGTTGGACTGTCAGGAGGAATAATAGAAATGATAACACTGGGGAAAAATTCAGTTGTAATACTTGTCTTCAGCAGACCTATGCATGCCAACAGAGTACTATGCAAGTAGTTCATTAACTACATCAGCTATCCACTTGAAGGGCTGCAAAAAATCAGACATTTCTCAGAAAAAGCTTTGTTCTTCCAAAGACCTTAAGAAATTATGTTCTAATTAATCTTTTCTAGTAGTAGAAAGCATTTTGCATTTAATTAGGTGTACGTTATTTTATTAGTAACATCAAATGTCTGTCTAGATCTCATTAGCAGAACACTTTTATAAATCTGAAGGAATGTATGGAAACATGAATGCTCACACATACATGATTCTCTCATCAAAATGCACTAATGAATATCTTGATTCTTCAGATAGTTGTCTTGTGAACATATATTCACTTTCATATAAAAACCTGTGGTTTATAGTTGAAATAAAGGTTTATGGGGTTGTAAACAACTTTGTGCAATGAGAATCAAAGCCTTAACTTCCAGAAGGAATAAAGATTTATCATCATGTTTCAGTTTATATCTTTACCAGAAGGAGTGGAAATCCCTGAAAGAAACACTGAATGTCTAAAGCATGTACAAAAAATAATCTTGGATTTTATTAATTATTTATTAGCTCTACAAGTTCCTAATTAACCAAAATAACATCCCCCCTCAACTTCCTACCAGCCCAAACTACAATCCATTTATCATGAAGTTTTCCAGTTTCCATCCTCAAATGTTTCTTTAGATCAGTTCACTTCTTTGCTATCTGTTTAGAAAGCTGATACCATTTTTAGTTGTGTAGTAACTGTGAAAGATAGTGGGATATACTGCAGGGGTCTGCTAAGTGTCTGCTAAGACATTAAAATATTTTATGAAGAGAATACCAGTATCTTCTAGAGCTTCATTGTTGGTACTAATTCTTGCCTTAAGAAAAAAAACCAAACTTTTGAGGCAATAATGTGGAATCCAGATTTTTTCATCTTTTCACTTTTTTGAGCACTGAAAAGGCTCATTCCTCTGTATGGTCTGCACTTTCAAATGCCATAATACCCATAATTTCCCAATTTGGTATTTTCTAGGAGTTACACAGAATGCATTTCAGGTGTTTATGATATGTGCATTAGCAACAGCTTTTCTGATGCTTTTTACAAGTCTCTTCTGCAATATTCCATGCCTAACTTGACACAAAGTATTCACACCGCTCTGTTATTAGCTTTTATCTCTGACATCTTTTGTTAACATCTTAAAAGATATTCTTGGCAGAGATAATGAAGAAAAGATGTCTTATTTGCTCAAATGCTGTGCTGGCAATGGAGCTTGTATAGTTGGGCTTAATTCTGGGTCAGAGTTGTTCTTAAAAGAAAGTGCTCTGCAGACTTAATGGGGAATTCTCCAGCAGCAGGAAAGTGACCTAATTCATGCCACGATTACCAGGCAATGACTCGCGTACCTTTGTAGAGGGAACACCCAGTATATCAGTGCCTGTCACAGGATAACAGCATGGAAGTGCAATGGTCATATCCTCGCGTGGTGTAACGGGTAGCTCCGGATATGTCACAGCTTATTTTAAAGAAAAGTCTTCAGTGTCTCTCTCAGCCTGCAGCTCTTGTGCTGTGTTTCTTTGGCTGTCTTGCTGGTTCCACTGGTCCCCTCCCAACTAGCCAAATAAACAAAAAAATAAATCACCTTCCTACCAGCAGTCCTCAGCTGGAACTACTGTCATTCCCATCTTCGAATTTTACTTTCCTATTCAGGTCCAGTATGAGTTAATTCTTGAAATGCATAAATTATCTGGTAGCTGGTATCTGGCATATTGCATGAAACCAAAATAACAAATAGCAAACCGAGGCTGTATTTAATTGGAAGCTACTGAATGCATATCGAATCTAAAAAAAATAAAATATATATGCATCTGGAATAACCACCAGGCATGAGTTTATCTAACTTAATTAATGCATGTGTCTCAAGTTTAGAAAAAATTAAAATCTAAAGAACCACAGACTGAATGCGTATTCTTTCTATAAAGGACATGGTTATCTGTTCCTATGTGCATTGTAGATCTCAAATCCAGTAAGTCACTGCCTCTGTTTTACACTGTGAAATATATTGTCCCAATAGTTATGTGGTGTTATAGAATGTGAGCATTACAACGTAGTACACAGTCCTTTAAGATCGCTTTTCACAATCTTACACTTTGCTTCTTCGGGAAAAATCAAAACATAAAAAACAAGGTCATTAATCCAAAGTATACTAGAAACTGTTAAGCCTGACTGTAAGGGTCAGGCACTTGGAAAAAGTCCTTTTATTATAACATGAATTAAACACCCAGAAATGTATTAGTTCTGTGATGAAGTATGGCTAAGTGCTTTTCCCTTTCTACTAAAACTTGGTCAGAAAATCATGGATGTTCTAAAAAGATGGGGGTTTTTTCCCAGTTTTCTCTCTGAGTTTTCTCTCTGTGTAACATTGCAAATAATGCTGCAATCTCACAACTCGGCGTCTGCTAAATGCTTGGCTTTGCCTCACTGTAGAGCATTCAGCACCTTTGATAGTGATGTTTGAACTGATTAACTTGGAGATCTTCTTCAGGACCACATTTGCAAACAACCTGCTTATTGATGCAGTTTGAAACTATTATCCCTGAAACATATTTTCAGGAATCTGGAATTCATTCCTTCTGCAATTATTTTTATAGGGATGCATCAGAGAAATTGCTGGTATGACACGCTTAGGAAGAGGAGAAACTTTTTCTTTTCATGACCCTTGTCAAGAAGGGGCTTGTGCCATTGTTTTTTATGTTGTTATTGTCAGAAGTATTATAAACACTTGAAGCTTCCTGCTTTGTAGCACATCTAAAATCACTTTACTTGAAAATTACGTTTATTATTCTCTTCAGCTGGGAATTCAGTAGATCAAGACAAATGTAGTGTTTCTCTACTTAATACAGTTAGTAATTTGACAAGATAGGTATAATTTTGCAGACATTTCAGTTCCTCGCAGTAGTGGTGTCTCAGAGTAATTTGGCAAATAAACAAAAGAGCTAATTAAACATTGTTGAATTTTTCTAAAGCAAAATGTATACAAGGTCGTAACAAGGGCTCAGCTGAAGTTTATTAAAGATTAGCAGTCTGTTTCTGCAGGAGGGATCCCTCCAGCTACTGTAATGTATGACAGCCTGGCATTCTGCTTTCCACAACAGGCTGTTGTACAGAGCAGAATTACAGAACAAATTTTCAGTAGAATGTCTAATAAAAGGGCTTTATATAGTAAAGATTTTTTTTCTCTTTATGTTTTGTTATACTTGGAACAAATAAACACAATAAGGCCCTATTCACTTTCATACATTTGCAAAATGAATCTAGGAGCAGATCATTATGCAAAAAGGGTTAGGTCATTACTGTGCCTTTCATCTACACTATAAATCCTGTGGCAAAGACACCCCTTTGCTGTTCTATTTGCCTCATGCAACAGGAACCAATCTGTGAATCCAAATGAAAATCAGCTAAATAACCGTAAAGGTGTTTGGATAGTGGTGTGCCGCATTTGCCCTTAACTCGAAATTAAAAATGTAATCATATAAATATTTATAAAATGCCTATAAGCTCAGAGCATTGAAAACAGTGCACAAAGTCTGTAAGTAGGTATTAGACCATCCAGGGACTATGGCCTTTAATTCTACTCTGCAGACCATCATATAGACTATATTGGAGCACCACTTGTGATATTATCCATGTAATGCTGCCAAAGACTGTAAATTATTTACTCTGAGGTGTTCTTGAAAATGTGTCTATGGTACAGAGCACAGAACACCTTTCTGAGTCTTTCCTGTCATAGTTCTGGGATTTTTAACTAACATTCATGTTCCAGTGCTGAAAAACATAAATTTGCCTCTTTTCCTATCATGCGTAAGTACATGATGTTAACAATAAAAGAAACATTAAGAGAGCACCTTTCCTGCTTTTGAAAGTAGCAGAGCTGGACAGAGATTGTAAATATTCAGTGTTTCTAAGAAGTAGAAATGTTTTTAAACAGTTATCCTACCTGTACAAGCTGGTGTGGAGCTTTCCAGTCCTGGAGTTCTTCCAGCGCTGGAAGTGCTAATAATGGAAATCTGGACTGAACACTGACCATTTTTCCAATCTACACTCGCAGTCAACATAAAACTTCCATTTTACATGATATTTATTGTTCCCCAAGCTCATATAAGCAGTATTTCAAAAATAGTTTACTGCTATGAAATTAACACTCCTTTTTTTTATTCATTCTAAAGATTTCTTAGATGTCTAAGTTTATACTGCTGGGTGTCTTTTACTCAGTTAAAAGAAAAATGTTCTTTCAAAGGTGTATTTAAACATCACCTAAGTCCTCTCCAGAAACAGCACCATCATATAATGTAACACTGAGCATGAAAAGCCTGCAATGACGTATGGTGAAACTGTATCAACTATCCATCTTGAATCCAGACAAAGGAGTTGCTGAGTAAATGACCTTAATATTAGTTTTGAGAGCAAATTGATGAATGATGCAAACAGTGCTCATGAAAGCAAAGACAGTCAGTATTGGTTCAGACTTGGCAGATCAAGCTCCTGTAATTTCTAGGGTACCTACACGGGTGACAGCACTTGTTTGTATGGACTGGTCGTGGTCACTTGCAAGTCACTCCTTTTATGTCTTCTGTTCAACAGCAACAATAGATTGCATTTGTCATAAATATGCATAGTGGAAATATCTCTTGCTGGTTTTGATCCTGTAAGATCTAAAAGTATCATGTTCTTTCATTATGGAATTCAAAGATTATTTTTTCATATGTTACCATGGTAACAAAATGGTAACTGGGTTCCTATTTTCATTTTACATTAATAAAAAGCTAAATATTATAAGCAGTAGCAAGTGCGTCCTATTAAGCCTTGATGCTGTATAACAAGAGGTGTTGTGTTTCTGTAAGGCTTGGAATTGATCCTTTATTTTAAGTCTTGAATCACCATAGCTTTTAGGCCTGCTTATCTATCTATATGAATGTAGTATAAGACAAAATTTATTAAGAGCAGTAACTCTGCATTAGACTAAAGCCAAGGAAAAAATTGCCTATAATCTATAAGATTCCTATATATAGACCTCAATGTTCAGACCTTAATGGGTATTTAAGATTCTCCAGTAACTGCCTTCAAGTCTGTAAATCTGCACATTGCAAACACTATGGTGCTTACAGAAAGGTATAAAGGACAGGAGAAGTATTAATAGTAGCAACTCAGTTCCTCCAGGGTGAAGGAGTAAAAGAGGCAATAACTATTGATTATTCCATTAGCCTGGGAATTGCTTTAACCATTTGCAAGATCTCAGGTCCTCCGGGCTGAGGGAATGAGAACAGATGCAGGAGGGAAATAGAACTCAGTAAGATCTTATCAAGAGCAATAAAGTTCTGGAGGGGATGGAAACGTCTGTACCTGGTGTAAGGGTCAGCCTGAACACATGCAACTAGTTGTCATGGTTTGCCCTTTTCTCCATTCACTTTGAAAGAAGTGAATAGCTGACATAAGAGCATGTGATACAATGCAGAGCTCTTGGAGCAGACTCCCTAAGGACTGTAAGAAAAGAGGATGGAATGTTCCACTTTGCCATATGAGTGACAGTATTATCTCCAGGCATTGTAGGACAGACGTAGCAAGCATAGGTAGAACGGGCAAGAAATTTTCTAGAAAATCTGCTTTTCCTGAAAAATATTAATTTGTGTAATTTAACCAATTCAATTCAATTTTCATGAGAAAGGATTCCTCATCCCTATGCTGGGATACCTAGTGAAACCATGGGGTGCAAGAGAAATGGAGAAAGAAAATATTGTAGAATTACCAGTAGCTATTTGGCCACCTAGGAAAATCAATAGGAAACTGGGATTCAGGGAGACTAAATTAAGAAGCTGCTGTGTACTGTAGCACACTGGGAATTCTAAAGTAGTTCTCTGGGTATTTTGGTTTTGCCACAAAAATCCATTACTTTCATCTTGAAGTGAAATAGTAGCTAGTTGAAGTCTTGGAGTACTATAGAACAAGACAGTGATTATATCTGCAGCTGTAAATACAGAGCATCTCCTGGCTACCTTACATGTGGGGATAGGTGATGAGCAATTTCACTGAAGAACAGACAGGCTAGAATTAAGCTGTGCGTTATGGATACAGAATTAGTCTATAATTGGACCATGTATTTAATTTGAAATAGGGGAAGCAGATTAGACAGGATATTCAATTCAGAATGCAAGGCATATGCAAACATTCTCATATATGTACCATTTCCAAAAGAACAAGAGTAAGTCATATAAAGGCAGAAATGTCTGGTCTTTAGCTTCCAATTTAAGAGAGAGATTCAGAATCTGAAATTAGCCTATTATACTTTGTAGGCAACTTGACCAAGGACAGTGACTGAATGTCCTGGTTTGAGGTAAAACAACCAATTTCTTTTTCAATCGTTTTACTTGTCAGTTAGGTCTCTTTAACTACCTGCGCCTTCTGAAATTAATAACATATTTTTCAGAAGTGGTTGCTTCTAGTGGATATCTAGAGATATCTAGGATATCTAGAGATATCCACTAGAGAAAGCATCTGTCATTCATGCAGTGGCCAGCCCAGCCTAAACAATGACACCAAAGAGAGAAACAAACTGCAGTGTATTAATACTTAGTATCATAGAATCACTGGAAATTTAAGTTGAGAAGGAGTTTAATGGGTCACCTGGTCCAAATTTCTACTCAAAGCAGGGCTTACCTCCACATTTTATGTAAATTGTATTTTTGTCTGATTGATAAACTTCTGGTAATCCTACTTTGACTACATGAAAAATATTGAAGAAACCATAAGTTAGAGGTACTCGTCTAATATGCAAGCTTCTTCCCTGTGCCATGTCTAGGAACAACTTAACTTTGATTTCCCAAAGCTTGATTGTCTCTTGTGTTTTATGAGGAGGATACAGTTCCTGTCAATAGACTTTGGGAGTGAAAAATTCCTTGGGAGAAGGCATGCAGATCAAACATCTGATGCCTGTGCTTTTAGCAGAGCTACTGGGAGCTCGGGGCTTGCCAGAATCCCTGTACTTCTGCACAGTTCTCACAGAGGACTGTAGATCTTTGAGGGTGGTGCTGCATCCCCAGGGGTCAGATATTCCATGGGGAATAAATTCAACATATTTATGGACACTCCGAGTGTCTGAGCATTTTAACCATAACATCCCTGAAACACAATAGCAGTAATAATTTGAATGAACCCATTTTGGCAAATGTGAAACTCCCAGAAACAAATAGATGAATAAGATGAATTTTAGTTTTAAATGTTGAGATGAAAAGGGAATTGTAATTAGACAATGAGGAAAGTATCTTACGGATTTATCAAAACATATTCTTTGATCTTGGCTACTGAAATACTAACTTCGCAGGCTCATTCAGTCTTTGCCATAGATCTCCAGGCTGCCTGTGAAGAGAGAAAGGTGTCTGTGACAAGCAGTGCAGATAACCTAATTAAGGCACCATTATGTCTCCTCTGACAAAAAGGAGTTTGGACAACGCTGAGGGCCATCCAATGCTTTGGCGAAGCTGAGCACTGGGCAGCAGGAATCACTGAGCATGGAAGTCCTGTCATTGTCACAGAAAGAACCTTGCACTTTGTGCTCTTCATTGCACAGAAGTCTCCCTTAGACTCTGGCTATAGAGTGGGATTCAGTATGAGGTTAAGACAGCCACATTTTGAGCAGTGCAAAGGGCAGTCTGGTGCATCTGGGGCAATGCAAGGGATATTTTGACCTTTGCATATCTGTTAGCTTCACATGGATATCTGAGGCTCCCACAGAGACCAATCTTGGGCCAATTGAATTGAGCTCTTAGCAGGTGGGCAGCTGAATAGCTCTCTTACTTCCATGTTGACGATATCTCTATTGACTGTAATGGTTTATACACGTGTCAGAAGTGTAGACAATTGCACTTAGTTTTCTTCATCTCACAATGAGACTCACACAAAATGATTCAAGAGGTTTAAATGCAGATGTCTGAATAATAGACAAAAAAGGAGATTAATAGATTTTTTTGTTAGCTGATCCGAAAAGACATCTGAGTCACTACTGTGTAATATGAGGGCCACAATACGGTGTTTAAGGTGGTGGATCAATAACTGAAGAAGAGACAGTGTCTTTTGTATTGTTCTGCAGTGTCTTTTCTCATAATGTTTAACTTCTATTCAGGAAATGGAAGGTCTATTTTCTAGCCACTTGCCAGTGTCAACACTCTTGAAACCAAACCCTGACAGTGTTATGGAATCACTACAGTAATGATAAAGAATTGATTTATTAAGATGCTTCTATCACCCTGAGACTGAGAGGACCTAAAGCTCACCCATTTCCAAATGGAGTTTTGAGATTTATTGAGTGGTTTCAGTCAAAGAAGGGATATCCTGACCACAATAAACTGGACCATTAGGAAATTAGGTCAAACTCAGATGCTTCCCTGTTAGAATGTCAACTTCTGCTAGCTAAGCCGAGTCACTTCTCAGCATGTATGAAATATTGTCTGTCGGCATTTATGGAGTTCTGTCATCCAGAGATGACAATAGAGGCAATAACTAAATAAAAGCACCTTTGCAGTTTGACAGCATGGTTAGCAGGTGATTTGAATCACTCATCCCTTAAGCCTAACCATTTATCAAGTCCACTTATGGCATTGAAACGTGCAAGGTGAATGTAGCTCTACAGTTTTACTTACAGGTTATGTACTAAATAAATGTTTAAAAGATCATGAAGCAGATTAATTGTAGACAAGAGCTTGTCTGAAGCCACAGAAAATACACATCAAAGATGTGTAGAGATGTCACTGGGGGTCTGTCTAGTAACATATAAAGAATAGCAGTATGATACATTTTCTTTAGTGAAAATAAATAATATGGATCCCAAAAGCATCTGTTATGATCTTAAACACGGATCTCTTATACCTCTGTCAGCTTCAAGTGTAGCTATATGGTTTGCAGGGCTAGGGTTAATTCTCCCCAGGTTCTGGCAGGAACACAGGTGTCCTATCCCAGGTGAGCCCTGCCAGGGCGGGGAGGGGGGGAAGCTGCTGCTGGGGAGTGGGCTGGGGGTCCCAGGTCCAGTCAGTGAGTGGTGGTACTGTAAGCATGTTTGTACATTCCTCTACCAGTGTTATTGTGTTTTCTTGTTCCCTTTGCTGTTCTGTTAAACTGCCTTTGTCCTAAGCCACGAATTTTACACTTTTCTTATGATTCTCCCCTCAGGGCTGAGGGAAGGGGAGGGGGGGGGGGGCGGGGAGAAAGGAGAGAGCACCTTCCTGGTTCTTTGTTGCCGTCTGAGGCCAGGTTTTGAAAGACATCCTCACCAGGAGGACGTGCTATATAATGTGTTTTATAAACAGTTTACTCTGCAAATTTTCCAAAACTTGCAAAAAGGTCATTCTACATTTAGTTCATGTGCTTGACAGTGTGCCTTTCCTCCTATTACTAGGCACCACAAGGCCGCATAAGGAGGGGGAAGTCCCTGGTGTGGACTATATTTTCATCACTGTTGAAGATTTTATGGAATTGGAGAAAAGTGGTGCTCTCTTAGAAAGTGGAACATATGAAGGTAAGCACGATTTTACTGCTAAATCTTTCTCATGTTTCCATTATGCTGTTTTCCTAATTTGATGGATTTGCACTGGGACATCCCATTACAAATGTGTCATTGCTGCTGTTATCAGAAATTTGTGAAGAGACATATGGCAATTATGAAAATATTTTCATATGCATAAGCTAAATGCAGATGGGTTCATTGTAATTGTAGTATATTCTACTGGTTAAGAGAAACAGGAAAATACATTGCACTTACAGGAATGAAATGCTATGGCTGTCTTTATGCCAAATACTTGAGGAGATTTCCACAAAATTTCAAGAAACAGCTGCTTTTCTAGCATAGGACAAAAAAAGTCTATCACAGAAACCAGTTGTAAGGCTGACACCTCTCCTTTGCACGTGTGATCCTGCAAATACCAATCAATATCAGAGGTTGAAACCTCACTATTCAAGTAAAACAGGAGGGATTTGCTCTATCATGTCGTTGATGATATGGCTTTGTACAAAGTTACTGAAAAGAACTCATTAATTTTGTTCTAGGACAGAGGGATAGGAACTGTCCTAATGACTGTATTAGAAAATGTCTGTATATGGGGCAAAGAGCCAGCAGCTTATTGCTGAACAGTGCTTCCCAGGAGAACTGATGATTCATCTGATTTTAAACCTTTTCCAAAACACTGCTATCCTGAAAGTGAAACTGCTATAAATGGAAGGGCAGTTACGTAGCAGGGCATTTTAATAAAAACAGAATAATACTATTCTATTTTAAACCAGATGCTTCTTAGAAATACACTAGTATTTAAGATAACTGAGTAATTGATAGGTGTTTTTACTGTAATCTCCAAAATTACAGGGAACACCCTTTCTGTGAAAAATATGACCCATATGTATAAGAATACCTGGGTGAACAGAGCCATTTACAGGAAGCAGCTCCATATTTTTACCTTATAGCAAAAAAAGCAATGAAGACCTTTGTGTCCTGACTTTGTCCCTGTCAAAGAAAGCACTGGAAGATAAATAAGATGCTATTCGCCCCGAAGAAAATCATTAGCTGTGTTATAAATAGGAGGAAAGAAGGTAATTCTTTCTTACTTAATCAGCACAAAGTACCCATTGGAAAGTAAATAAATTTTCATAAAGAGTTATATCAATACAGAACGTGTAAGAAAGATTTCCATTAAGGAAGGTCAAATAAAGGAAAATATATCGTCTTTTCTTTTTCTACTTTTCCCCACTGTCTGACACCTAATGGTAGAAGTTACCTAAACGTTAAGTATAACACCACAATTTCACATTTATCATAGATTCGTTAAATAACAAGCCTTTCTTGAAATATCTTCTTGTTACCTTCTGTGTTAGAAGCTAACATTCAAGGAGCTTAAGTGCAGCACCAGTCTGTCATTGCTTGACCATGTAATTTCATTAGTTTGTAGCAAGTTTGTAGAGATTGAACTGCTAGGTTAAATTAATTCACAGTGCTCATCTGTCCCTTGAGGGATACTGAGAGGTGTCTTTTAATACCAGCTACCAGAGCTGAGTGGACAGCAAGGTGAAATACTGGTTGTGGAAGTCTGCATAACTCTTTAAACTGGCTGAGGACCTAGGTGGAGAGAGGCCCAAAGTCGTGACGATGCAATGTCTGTCATGTCATTTGCTGATTACAGATGACAAGTCCACTGAAGCCAAGAAGTCAGAAGCTAAATGCAAAACAAAATAAAAACAAAAAAATTTTTGCATAAATTCTGTCTTCAATTCCCAGGTTTCCCAATCACCAGCTGTGCATTCTGACAAATAATAGATAGTATATTATCTGTCTATGTATTATGGCAAATAATAGATAATATATTGGAAAATATACCTAGTTTACAGGCACTGTTTCTCCTGTTCTCAAACAAAGACCTTCGACCATGACCTTGCAAAGTTATACCCCTCACTTCCTGATTAATTTCTCGTGACTGTAGCACCTTCCTCAGGGAAGGATTTTCCTAATCATTCCATCACAAGGTTTCCTGTGCACATTAAGTCTACAGTGATTAAGTTTACTGGTGACAATTATACCAACCAGAGCAAGGAAATTTTCAATTCTCCCACTAAAAAAAGATTATATTTAAATCCTTCCATAGATCAAGCAACTTATGTGAGCACACACGTTCTGGGAGATGAATTTTCTCTCCTTACCAACAGGCTTCCGATATGAATCAACATTGGTTTTAGTTATTCTCAATGTTAATAGATTGGTTTTCAGATTTCTTTATTGGTTTGGATTTGTTTGGGGGTTTTTGTCTTGAAAAAAATCTTTCTGTATTTAGTTACATTTCTGTAGTTTAGCTGAGTCAGTCTATGCTGATTGTCTAAACACAGCCACTATGTACCAGTTTGTCTCTACCAGAAAATTGTTTTACAGACAGGATTTCTCATTTAGTTGAGATAAAAAGACAAGCTCTGTGTAGGTGTATTATTTTCCGCCACTTCTTGATTAGAAGGGTTGAGTCAATCAATTTACCTTCTACTGTATGAATTCCAAAGAGAATCAGAAACATCCAGGTAAACCGGAGGAGGAGGAGGCCAAGTGGAGATCTACTGACACTGAGTCTTTGTATTGTTCACTATAGCATACAGTACTCTTGGGAGGGGGAATATTTTCCGATAGTAATGAGAAAACCAGTGAAAACAAACTTTTTGTTCTGGAGCAATCAATAGTTGTGATTCCAGCCTGGACAGGTTATAATCTAAAAGTATATATTCTTAGAAAAGTATAGTCTATAGTTTGTGGGGGTTTTGTTGGTTTTTTTTAAGCACACATTATTTTTTGAGTTTTGAAATTGATTTTTAAGTTATAAAAGCTTCAGAATAAAAATAGGATGCTCTGTGACCTCCTTACTACTAAGGCTTTGAATATGCTTTTCTTTGTCTACTACTCTTTTCACAACTGTGAAGGACTGTAGTATTCCAAAGTGCTGTAGAAAAGCAGCAGTATGTTCATGATAAAACCTCTACAAATCTCTTTTTATGTTAATCAGTTTTGTAAATATGAAAATGTTTGGTTTCAATAGGACCAAATCCATTACTATTTTGACCTTTTCTCTTTATGAATTTTTGAGCAACCGATGAAAAGACCAAGCTATCTTTATAGATATGAATTATTTTAAACACACCTAATGGTACATAAACAGTTGCTGCATGTTTCACAGCTTACCTGTGCTAAAGTTCCATGGCAACCTAGGTGATGTTATTAAATGCCGCAAGAGAGAAAGGAGAATGCAAGGCTTGCATCCACTCTCATTCAGATTAACAGTCCAAGTCACATTAACTTAAGTGAGATTGTCATTGATTTCTGAATTTTCAGTTAAAATTTCAGTGAATTCCACCAACACGTTGTTATTTGGGGCAGGGCCTGAAGCACACCAAGCTCATTCATTGTACAATAGAGCAGCCAATTCCTAAAGGTTTCATTTTGTTTCTTTTTTAGCAAAATTCCAATTTACTGTACTGATTGAAGGAATTCTGATTTGGCCTAGAATTATTACTTCATTGGAGATAAAACTTGTTTCCAACAGATATCTGGATTAGATAAAATAGCTATAGTTCTGTACCAGAGGAGGAAGTGTTCTTGTGCAGAGTGAAAGCCACCTGCCTCTGTAATGCAGACTCATGTAGCACAGAAGGACATGCTCCAGCAAAATAATCCACATTCTTCTCTGGAATGAAGTTCATAGATGGTCTTTGAATTGTCACAACACATGCAAATCTAAAAAATGCAGAATAACAAAACTGTGGTGAGCAGACAAACCATGTGTATGTGTGTGCCATCTTTTATGACTTCTCCAATCAGAGGGTTGTCTCAGTATGCTGTCATCTCTCTGATATGTCAAAACTTGTATGGAGATTTCATGGATCACTGACTTTAAAGGCTTGTTCCCGTCTCCTTATTAGATCAGCAGAATTTCTTAGCCAGTGCAGCACGTCTGTAGACTGAAGATGTACTTCAAATGTGTATTTGTTAAGAATGTCAATGCTCATAAACAGAAATGTAACAGCTTCGATATTCTTTCCAAAACCCAGACATGTTAAGGTATATGATTGAACATTATGGTAAGACATCATTATTGAGCATTAATAATGTAAGAGTGTAAGACTAATGCATGCTATGGGTAGAATTGCCTTTTAAAGTAACATATGCAGCATATAAATACTGTAAAAAAAAGAAGTGTGCTTGTTGATGATTTGCAAAGACGTAAACGCATTTCAAATACACAAAAGCAAGAAGGGTTTTAGCAGTGTGAAATGCTGTAAGAAAGACAAACATAGAAATGCTAGTTCATAACTGTTAAAGATGTGGGAAAATTATGAAAATAAGTGAGTTCAACCAATACACATATGAATAATGTAGTAAGTAGAACTCTCTTTTTTTCCTATCAAATTTTTGTTTGCCGCAGAAGAGCTTGATAACAGTTGTTTTATAAGTGACATCTTACTTACTATTAATGTAAGAATAGTCCTGAATTTTATACCATGAAAAGCAATTGGTTTAGTCATTGTGTCATTAATTTTTTCGAAAAGTCACTTTTTGTCACTTGTTTGATTGTTTGGAATTATCTCAATTTCATTCACTGTCTAAAATTTGAAGGTCACTGAAGCTATTTAATGACTGATGTGATCATGGGCTTCCCTTGGTCCCACTGAAGTCCATGGTAAAATTCCAGCTGTCTTAAATGGAGATAGCATTTTATATTTTTTTTTACTGATGAAGTATTGTTTGTAAGAAGGCTGAATGTTAGCTAGAATTTCCTTATTATTCCAGAACTCTATTAAGTCTTTTTTAAAAAGGTTGAACACATCCCATCAGTAGAACTTTAGTGTTCTGTGTTTCTTGTTTGAGGACACAAAACTTACAGTTCTTTTAGGAACAATTTTCACAGGTCAGATTACATGTTTTTCAGTTGTGTCACCATTATGATGAGCTCCCAAGGGAAACTGAATGTGGGTTGAAGCTGAGGTCTTGCTGAGGACTCTTCCCACACGCCAGCACATAAGCAACACTGGGAGTTGCTCTGATTCCATTCACCTGTAAAGAGCTTATACCCAAGAAACCATTGTTTCACATATGCTTTAGCCTAAACCCTTCTAAACCATATAAACCCTTCTGCTCAGGTAATGCAATTTCAATTAACATTTCATTTTACTATCTGTAAATTTAAAATATGAGTTAAGGACTCATGTAGGAAATTGAGTTTTTAATTACTGCATTGTGGTGACAATGGTTTTATGAAGAAGTGGTGTTTGATTCCAGTAGTTCCGATTCCATCCTTCCATGTAGAAAAATGCAAGGAATTCAAAATTCCACCTACTTATTGTATGTAGCATTCATAGAATCACAGTTGCAGAATAGTAGTAGTTGGAAGGGACCATCTAGGTCACTCTACCCCCAACAAAGCAGATTCAACTAGAGCAGGTTGGACAGGAATGCATCCAGGCTGGTTTTGAATATCTCCAAGCAAGGAGACCACAACTTCTCTGGACAGCCTGTTCAGTGCTCTGTCACCCTCAAAGTAAAGAAGTTTTTCCTCATGTTGAGGTGGAATTTTCCTGTGTTCCACTTTGTGCTCATTGCCCCTTGTCCTGTCACTGGGTACCATCAAAAAGAACCTGGCCCCGGTGTTTGCTTATGAGGACATCCCAAGCAATCTATAGCAGAGAGAAACAAAGGAAATAAAACAAAATTAACATAATAAAATACTACCTTCATAAAATCTAAACACAGTAGTTAATGAAGTATTCTGATTTAAAATGGAAAACAAAGGAATCCTGAGGGTAGATGTATATAGATAAAAATAAAGTTGTTCTTCAGAAGCCATGTCTTATAATAACAGAAAGTGTTTTCAAGGGCATAGACAAATGAAATGAAATACTTTATTATAAAGATCACATTCCTGTTGAAAGTGCCTTTTGAAGTGGTAGATCCCATATCCATATGATGTCCTCTTCTCACCACGACATTCAGAGAACTTGTAAATGTGGATATATGAAAATTTAGGGAAAAAAGTAGGACAAGAAATCTTAAATACAGTCGATGATTTCATGATCTGGTTGAGTTCTAGTACCTGTTCTATATTACTAAGATAGACCTGTGATGCAATCAGCTGCTAGACTGAACTCCCTGCCTGGCCTGCCAGACAGCTCTGCTGCCTAAATGGAGTGGTGGTCTCCTAAGGTGGCCAGAGCAATGTTGCCAACCATCCCAGGGTGCCAGCTGGTGCTCTTCCTGAGTCAATGTGCAGTATTTCCTTCAGACAGTTGTGTCAGGCACGAGGTTACGGAGTATCCACTATCACACAGGGCTTAGTAGAAACCCTAATTCTTGTGGATAATGTGTGGCTCAGCAGTAGTGTACATGGACGTTCAATTAATCTAATTTGTGTTGTGTTGAGATTTTGTCACTACCACATGCAGCAGCTTATTGTCAGCTCAGGTTTGCTTAAAATTACATCAGCTGGTAATTTTCCAGAGGAAATCAGATGGATGGGTGTTCCCCAGGCACACAACACTCTGCTCATGTGTGTTCCCAGGATGTAGAGCAGGACTGCTATATGGTCCATACTGTATGGTTCTGTGTGCTCCTGAAACTTTTTCTGCTTAAACAGGCTCACTGAAATAACTGTCAGTATACTTTATTTTATATCAAAAATAGATCAGCACCAAAAGGATCTCAGATGGAGATAAATTGAAAAATGACGTTTGCCTTTATGTTTTTTTCTCAGCTGGGTTGACTGTGTCGGCTCAGTCCAAGACCTGCCCTATTCTTTACAATTCTGCAGTCACGATCAGAAAGGTATTAACAAACTGAATTGTCCAGGCTGAAGTAATGCAAATTACCAGGAGAGCTGTAGGGAATAAATTTAGGGAACTCATCAGATAGAGCTTTGTTGAGTAATGATTGAGAAACTCGGAGAATTTAAAATGTGTGAGCCCAATGGATAAATCAAGATAAGCCAAAGGTGGGCAAATAAGTAACCAGGGCTAATGTGATGAATCTGGAAAAGGTGAACATTTGGATTTAATATTGGGAACACATTTTCTCATATTGATGTGATTTAAATCTTAGAATAACTTCCAGAGGTGGTTTCAACTCTTACAAAGTTTAAAAATAATTAGTAGAAATATTCCTGTCCTAGTAGAGGGATTAATTAAAGGCTGTAGTCTTTAATTTTCTCCTTCAATAAAGTAGTTATTAATGCTGGTTTTGAATCAGATTTTGAATGCGGGGGTTTCTTACAAAACAAATCACAACCAGTTAATATGTGCATTTCAGGTATGTTTTTAAGTGAAGTTTGACTGTAGTATGTATTGTGCTCCTTTCTTTAAATGCAGACTGTGTTAGAAGAACACTGTCACACTCTGTACAGCCTGACCCGTCAGGATATCACACTGATAAAGCACATTTATTTACAAAATATGTTAAATAATTTAGTATCTCAAATTGTGAATCATAATGACATGTCATTGCTCTGGATAAACGTACAGCTATTTTGCTCAGTTACAGAGAACTCAATTTTTTAAAATATTGCTGAAAAGACACAATGTTTGTTTTATCATATCCAGTTTACATGCAATTATCATGTTACTATGTCTGTATGAAGTTCCTCTGGGTTTTATAACCTCTTGGATACTACACATTTGTATTTGTGATATTCCTCATTATTCAGCTTTGATGAGAAATTATTGCCTCCCTGTAGCAAATGGTATTCTGCTAAATACCATAAACTGCAGTCCAAAAATTATTTGGGAGGTTCTTCCAAAAACATTTTTTGGAGAAAATTCCCATTACTACAAGTCTTTTTATTTTGTCAATCTCAGCATTTTCCAAAAATATTAAAGCAGTTTTATTTTCTAAAAACAAGCTATAGCAAAGCTTCCACTATACCTTCCTATCAACATCTTCCTATAAATCAAAGGATTTTTTTTTTTTCTGAATATGTTCCCTAAATCCTTCTTTCCTTTTTGAAGACACTTTTAACAGCTGTCTTCTATAGTCTTTACTCACTTAATCACCACGGCTTTTCAAACATTATAGAGAATGGTTCCAAAGTAACATCAAGCCAGCTTCTCAGCACCTTCATATGCATCCTATCCAGGCCTATGGCCTTGCTTGTCTCCAACTGACCTATAGCATCCAATTTGATGCTTCTGATGATGAGACTTTGCCACTAAGCAAAGACCCAAAAGGCCTGGGAGCGAGCAGCAGACTTTGCCAGTAAAGGCTGAAGAAGTGAAGACATTGAGTCCTTCACCAAGTTATCCTTTTCTTTATTCTCTATCACTTGATCACCAACCACATTGGGCAACAGGCCTACATTCTTCCCAGTCTTTCTACAGCCACACATTGCTGCTGTGTGTTGTGGAACCCTTTCCTGTTGACCTTGATGTCCTTCAGCAAATTCAGCTCGAGCTGTTCTTTGGCCTTCCTAATTCTGCCCTGTGTATCCAGGAAATGTTTCTCTATTTGTCCTTGGTTGTCTGTCCATGCTTCTGCCTCCCTGATCAAGCTGTAGTGAGGAGTTCCCCAGGAGCAAACCTTACTTAGTCTTCCCTTGTTTGCACAATGTACCATAAAACCAGGATAAGGCTTCTCTGTAATAGCAAATATTGGATTCTAGTTTCTGTATTTCTATTCTTTCAGCAGAAGTTGCTTGGCAGCAAGACATAAAAAATTCCTTTTAATGGCCTTGGGAGGAGTTGTGATTTTTTGAAGTCTCACTTTGTTTACTCTGTTTCAATAGCAAGGTGGTGTAGGACTGTGCAGTGCTGCATGCAACCCTGGTCATGGCTGTTCTGGTGGACTCCAGATGGGTGAACAAAAGTGCATCTTGCTGCCTGCTGGCACAAAACAAGAGAAAGGGCTGTTTCCTATCAAGATGACCTTAAAATAATGAAGAACACTGAGACTAGTAGATTGTGCTAAGTGTGGAATAATGCAGTATAAGTGTGGGAAGAGGGCCTGGATTTGTATGGTTAATTGAAAAGAAGGATTCAGCTACTGATACAGCTTTTTCTGCAATAGTGTTACATTACTTCCCAAGTGAGCTAATTAAAATAAGATAAAAGACCAACAAAACCAAAGTACTAAAAGAAGTGTTTGTGTTTCAAAGCAAGGCAGTTTTTGATTAAAAAACAAACCAAAAAAGCCTAAAGATATTAGAAGCAAACAAACAAAGCCTTTATAGTGTAATCCATATATGGAGTCTATGGTGTTTTCAAATATAATTATTCTGTTTTACCTTGTGTAAATGAAAGAATAAATAGATCCACAGGGTTTTTTAGCCAATGGAAAGGTCCCCTTGTATTTCCTGTAAAGGTAGTGGAGATATAATCAGAAATCAAGGTCAAATGCACTGATAGAGAATGCAATACGATAGCCCAGTTCATGACCTACATCTAAAGTTATTTAATATCAGGAAAAAAAAAGCCAGAAATACAGAATACACTTATAAAAGATTCTACTGAGGCAGAAGAAACCTACGCCAACATAAGGAAAATGCAGTATATTCAGTGCACCAGCACTGAACGTGGCGCATGAGAGATGCCCCAGCATCTGCAGATCAAATGGCTTTTCACGATTTAGGTTTATCTTTTCAGACTCATTTAACTGTCTCTAAGCTCCCTCAGTCATCACCAAGAAGAGATAGGATGTGACTTAGCCATGACCACACCATGTTGATATCTGACCTAGTTTTTAGAGCTTCTTCAAGGCTGCTGAAGATCGGAGGAATGCAAAGACAAAAATCTTGCTTTGATCTTAGTTCTCCCCAAAAATTATATTGCATACTCCATCACTGAATTTTGGACTCTAGGAGAACAATGAAAACAAAACAAATAAACAAGCAAAAATGTTTAAAAAAGCAAAAATGTTTAAAAAGCAAAAACTCCTTCTGAGTTGCACAATGGTGTGCTTGATAAAAATAATGAACTTTCAAATTGGTGATAGGGAATCAAATAGCCTTTCTGTCCATGGACAGACACATTTGCAGGATTTTCCACAGACATTGAGGTTGACTGTAGTGGAATGATACAGTTTTTCTTCCTTTGTGTTTGTGCATATAAATTCTTTCCCCTAACAAGCATAGATGTTATAGGAGTTCTAAAAGGAAGAACCAAACTGACCTTATTTTTTGATGCTATTTGTATCTCCATGGTGTCAGGGAGCCCCAGGCACAGACTGGGAACTATTGGCTAGGTGCTGCAGAAGAGGGGGGAAAAAAAAAGAAGCCCTTTTCCACAGGAATTTACACTTGCAGCATGAGATGAAGGACAATAGATGAAAGCAGTCAGTAAGGGAAGCATAAGTTAAAAAAAAAAAGAAATTGCAGCAGAATATCAAGCCATGGGTGTCCGCAGACCAGCGATTTGATTGCTGTCACAACTGTACATAGGAACGCTTACAGAGATGAATGAAAGAGGTCTGAAAAAGGTTTTAAAAAGGTATTGAAGAGGCAATGGGCACAAACAGACACAGAATCCATCTGAATATAAGAAAACACTTAGTCCTTAGGAATATGGTTTAGTGATTTTTGTCAAGGTTAGGTTGATGGTTGGACTAGATGATCTTTAAGGTCCCTTTCAACCTAGACAATTCTATGATTCTATGATGACCAAGCACTGCCATGGGTTGCCCAGAGAGTTAGTTGAGTCTCCATCCTTGGAGACATTCAAAAGCTGTCTGGACGTGGTCCTGGACAACCTGCTCCAGATGACCCTGCTTGAACAGGGGTTTGGATGGGATGGTCTGTGGAGGTTGCTTCTAATTTCAACAACAGGGAGATTCAAAGGTATTTTGGAAAAGCTGGTGCTAGTGACAAGAAAAGTGAAAGCAAATGCTGAGTTGAGTGAGGAGTTCTGCAGGTGGGAAGGTGGAGACAGTATAAAAAATAAGTGAGGAAGGGAGAAGAGGTGGGTGCTGTGATGAGTAAAAGGGTGCTGGTGAGTTAGCCAAGAGTGGCAAACCAAGAAGGTTGTTCAAAAGATAGGCAAATACACTGATGATTACATGGGAGTGCAGTGTTCTTTCACTCTGAGGTGGAGGTCCCATTTTGCCTTTTTTATATTGCAGTAGGCTGAGCAGGCTGCTTAGGATCACAAAATATCCTATTAACAGTATCCTATGATAAGGTTTTCAAAGACTTTTATAGAGAGGCAAGGGGGAAGGTGCGGTATTTCCTCCCACCTTGCCCCAGTATGGGCAAGGTCTGTCAGAAACCCCACGGCAGAGGATACAGGCCGTGGAGCAGATCCTGCAAGACTGCTGTTTTGAGGAGCTTTTCACTTGCTACAGGTGGACAGAGTGTGCCACGGGAATCAGTATCCTCCTCATCAAGCTGACACTTGGGATATGTCAGACAGAGGTTTGCTTTATGAGTTAGTCCTAACCCAAAGCCTCTGGCTGTTACAACTTCATAATTGAGAGTCCTCTGAGAAAAACTGTCGAACCTCCCTGTGGAGATTTTGTTTGCAAGTAGTTGTGTTGCTAAACCTTAGCACACGTTTCATTGTCATATTTCCCAGCTGTATTTGGATACTAGTCTGCTAAGCATAAAAACTCTGCAGCTAAAAGAAATAAAGTCTCCTATAGGCTACTGAAATTGTTATTATCTTTGGAAAACCTCTGCTTCTTTGTCTGAGACAGGATAAAAATCTCTTGATTGATGAAAATTCTAATTAAAACTCTGACCAATTCAACTATAAAAAATATGAAAAGGGACAGATGGTATGAAGATGTGCATGATTATATGCTCAGTGGTGAAATTTAGCCAGAAAGAGGAAAGAAGCAAATCATAGTGATGGAAATGAAGGAATTCCCCCCATAACACTTGTTTAACAAACTTCTTCATAACCTGGCAGTTATGTAAATATGTAAATAAAAATATTTACCTGGCAGTGCCGTTGCAGTATCACTCCCTAGGCTTTGCTATCTCATTGCAACCCCCACGCTCGAGGGGTTACTGGCAGTGTTAGGATTGGTTCTCCTAGCTTGTGGAAGAAGATACTGTTTTACCATCCATAGGAGGGATGGGGCTGTTGCCTTTTCCTTACTGGGATTATACTTAAGGGTAAGGTAGAAACCTCTAATAGGAACGCCGTCAACAGGAGGTGCTTTGTGTCATGATGAGGTTGAGCTGACTATGGTTTAGTAACCTTCTTGCCTCACTCCTTAATGCAAGTTTAGAGAAACAGGGAGAAAGGGTTTTTTAGGGGCTGTGAGGCGAAGAGTTGATGTTACCTTCTATGTTGAGGCTTAGGCTGAATCAGCTTGAGGAGAGTCTGTACCTTCTGGGCTTCAAGCAGTCTCTACCTAAATTCTCTATGCATTTTTTTATCAATTTAGAGTAATATGCTGCATCCTAAAATGTTTTTGACTGTTGGTATTAGTAATTTTGTCAATGAAAGTCACTCCAGGCATAAGATTAAAGGTTGTGTTACAAAAGTCATTCCGGTTTTTGAACATTGCATCATTTCCTCATCTTATGTATGTAGAGTGTGTGTTTGGAGTGTTTACCTTAATGGCACATAGTTTGTTTGGAGCCTAATTTTTGTATAGTA
>BJBW01000596.1:182304-223742 GCA_004320125.1 Scolopax mira | reverse complement strand
GCATTTACTTTCAGAAGAAAGTCGTCAAGGCAAAAGAAGGTAAAACAAACCAGCTACCTTCAATGCTTTATTTCTGGTTTTTGATTAGGGAATAAAAAAGTTTTCCACAGCACCTCTATTTCATCACCTACAAAAGTTTACGTGATATGTCTTATGAAGGCACACAGCATTCAGATAAAAATAAATGTTGAATACCTATCTTTCTCACTGAACCTTTTCATTCTGTATATTTTCATTGTGTGGATGATTCAGGAATTCACCAGGAAAAACAGCATGTGATTGAGAGGTTATTCACACTATGTAACATTAAGTAGTTAGCTTAATGCTCTTAATCACCCCCCAGAGGCATTCAGTTCTCTCTGTTCTCTATATTGAGAATTTAATTTCTTAACTTTGGGTGCACTAAATTACAGGGCACATGCTGAGGGAGTTAAATAGATGAGGTGAGCACTTTTATAAGGCTTAATACCTGTTGAAGATCCCAGAAGAGGTCCTTAGCAGAACAGGGACTGTACTCTAGGGCTGAGGGGCCTCTTCAAACAGAAGATGGCGAAATGCAGCAGTGTTTTAGTCTACTGGGTACTGATACAGACATGAGCTGCCATTTCCATCACTAGCACTGATGAGCATAAATTTAGATAAAGTCAGCTCTAAAATTCCCTAGGATTGCAAAAGAAGTGTGATAGGTAGGGGTCAGGTTCCAGGTTTCCTTATATCAGTTAACCTGATATTACTCAGTGACAATCACTTCAGCATTAATTACAGTAGCTGTTATCTGACAGACAGATTGCCACAGTATGTCTACTCTTCTTGTCTGGCACTGACTAGGAAACTGTCATCCTCAAGATCACAGATTCACAGAATCATTTAGGTTGGTAGGAACATCTTCAGATCATCTAGTGACTAGTTTTGCGAATGAGGAGAGTGAAGTGGATGTTTTCTATCTGGGTTTTAGTAAGACTTTTGACACTGTTTCTGATAACCCCCGCATAGTCAAGCTGACAAAATATGGATTAGATAAGTGAATAGTGAAATGGATTGAAAACTGGCTAAAAAGCCAGATCCAGAGGGTTGAATTAAGTAGTACAAAGTTGAGCTGGAGGCATCCCAGGGTTTGATACTAGGGTCAATACTGTTCCTCAAACATCTTCATTAATGATCTAGGCAATGGGATAGTGCACCCTCAGCAAGTTCACAGATGATAAAAACTGGGAGTGGTTGTTGTGGATGCCCCATCTCTGAAGGTGTTCAAAGCCAGGTTGGATGGGGCTTTGACCAACCTGGTCTAGCAGAAAGTGTCCCTAGCTGTGGCAGGGTGGTGGGGTTGGATTTGGATGATCTTTAAGGTTCTTTATGATTCTGTGATGCTCTGATTGTGCTGTCATTCTGATGGACCTGGACAGATTGGAGCATTAGGCTGAGAGAAGATTTATGAAGTTCATCAAATGGAAATGCAAAGTCTTGCACCTGGGGAAGAACAATGCAATGCACCAGTACATTGTCCCCAGGCAGAGCTCTAGGAAATCCAGATGCAGTCTCATCAAAAGGTCAAAATGCTGCCCTCATCTTCCCAGCCTATCTTACCAAAGAGCCTGTGTCAAATCATTGCAGAAATCTATCTGTGTGAGTTATCCCTTCATGTCTCTAGCTCAATGATGGTAATAGCACATAGACTTGTGATTCTGCCTGTTGGTTCCCCATGCCGAGTCCATTCGCATCAAAGTATTTTGGAAAGGCACCAGAACAGTCTCAAGAGCTTTCCCCACAAGACTGTTCCATAGACACTTCCTTCTTTATACACCTATGCTTAAAGTGATTCCACTTTATGACACTTCACCATTGTTTTGTTGATTGCTATGTTCCTTAAATTCCCACCTTCCCTGGCTTTTAGCTTGCCTACCAATTTACAACTTGCTCACTTGCTTGTTGAGGAATCTCTACCTCTCCTGTAATTCCTATTTTAAAGCTCTGGGTTTGTCCATCCTGTTGGCACACACTGTATGCTTCTAGTCACATGCTTTGGCCACAAGACCCTCCTCCCTCATTCTGCATCATTAGGTTCTTCCTAAGAAATGGATTCCAGCCTTCTACTGTTATAAACTTACTGATATCTACATCAAAATCTTATAATATTGTGTCCTTATTTTACATAGAAATACTGCCCTAGAACATCATTCCTCTTCTACATTGAAAATGATCTCTAATAGCCCTGTATAGTTTTGTGGTCATAATATGGGGTAGCATGTTCTTGTTTCCCCTCTTTCCTAAATATTGGTATTTTATTTGCTGTTCTACAAACTTATGATCTGATAAATGCATTAAATGCCCTTACTCCAAGAGGTCATGTACTGGGTTTCTGCAATGGAATTATCAACTTGTTCCCTATGTTCTTTTGCTTTAAACTCCCCCAAAACTTCATACTAAATCTTCTTTCTCTCTTGAGCCCATGATGGCTGGAATTCAAGAAAAAGCAAATGAGGTATTCTGAAAAAACTCAGAAGAGAAGATTTAGGGTGTCTTGCTGCTCAGACATGAATGGTTTATACCAGCACTGTCTCTTTTCTGCTGCTACTGTTTTTGCTTTGGCATTGCTCAAAGGGTGTCTGCAAAGTTAGATATTTCAAGCAGTAGGAGTCCAAAAATATGCTGTAACTATAATCATTCCAGGTATAACTAAATCTTGTTTATGTATTTGATTACCCCTGGCTGGCTCACCTTCTGGCAAGGAAAATTCATCACTTCAGTAGGGAAGAGGTGGAATGCTTTAAAACAACTTCCTAAATAATAACACAAACCAGAGAATAGTCCAGTTAATTATTAGTTGTACCTCTCAGATGTCTGAATATTTATGACAATTTACTTATTTTCATTTGTAATCAGTCACTTGAGGAAATGAACAGAAGTGCTTCACAGAATGCTATTTTTTTCTCATTTTTCTTAATAGGAAGAGACTAAAATTAAATGAAATGACAGAAAGGAGAGCTGGTTGAGACTTGTCAGGTCGTTGAGGTTGTCTGTCTGTTGAGAATGAAGCTATGTTGCCTGTGGTATATGCAGGTGCTTTGTTTCAGTCTAATTACAGTGAAACTCCTTGCACCACCTCCCCTGGGAGAGAGCTCTGTAATCTAACAACCTAACAGTGAGAAGAGGCTCCCTGATACATAGCTGGAGATTTCCTTTTGCACAACATCAATCCACTCTTCCTGTTTGTATCCACTGAGGCCATCTTAAATCATTTTTCTACTTAATCTGGGTTTGGCCCTCCTAAAAGAACTAATGATCATACTCTTCCCTGATTTCTCCCACCCTGCATTCTGACTTATAATTTGTTCAGTCTAACTATTACTAAACTATCCCTAAACACTTTCAAGTAGTTCTTAGAATCAGTACATATATTCTGATGTTATTCTTTCCTGATATGTTTGCTGTGGGTTTTTTTTTTTGTTTGTAGTGGGTTTTTTTTTTTTAATTGATTTAAATTAGATTTAAATTCAAGGGAGTAATGTGCTATTAAAATTAAATATCCTTTGGGAGTGATGGGAAATTGCAGGATGTTCAGTCTGATGTTTAGTTTTAAGGTACCACAAATTTAGGTAGGCTGACTGGAAATTAAGTAGATAATACAATGTGAAAATACCGTTCTTATTACAGCAGCAAGTATATATATTTCTTTTTATTTTATTTTTCAGAAAACAAATGCAAAGAAAGCTATCCTATCTGTGCTTTATTTCACATTAGAATTGATTTAGAAAAGCTTCATGTTCTGTGGCACAGGGGAAGATTGAGTTAATGGTGCCCAGGTCCCTCCAGCCTCTTCACCCAGGTCTGCTTCTCAGAGGAATGGAGTCTTGCAGCAAGACTCCCGGTCTTCCCCTCCAAAACGGCTGGATAAGGGACTTTCTGCCCACAGAGGCAGGCTGTGAGCTTCACATTCCACACTGAGCCCCCCTTGTACCTCCTGCAGGGCTTGGATACCAGTTATCATTACCTACTAATAATTTTGCTTTATGCCAGAAATTTTCCCCTGATACATTGTATTTGCAAGTCAAATCAAGTATAGCGTATGTCCTTTCTCTTGGCTAGAATTACTTCATTTTGCCCTTTGCTGATGCCATCAGTTTCCTTGCACACCTTCACTAACTTGTGGCTTCTTCTTTGACATTGCAGCAAATATAAGTAATTTCTGGAGGAGCTTTCTTGCCTCCATATTTTAGTAGTTCCTCAGGGGTGATGCTTGCTGGTCCAGAGTACCCCTTTGCAACTTTAAAGGTTCCCCAGCCTTCATCCAGCTAAAGGGTTTCAATGGTGCTTTATGAAGAACAGTAAAGACCAAATATCTTAAATCCCCAAAGAACTTATTTCTCAAAAGTTAGTGGTTTTGCTTTCATGGAAACTATTTCTTAATAGGTGCAATCAGTAGCTCCTCGTTGTCTTCACCAAATATTCCAGTTTTCACCAGTTCATTGATTATTTCATACTTTTTAATAAGACATATTTTCTCTTGCTTTTGCTACTCTTTCTATTTTCTAGACTCTGCAATTTTTTATCTGTTCTGGTACTTGTGTAGTATACTTAGCAATGGTATCTTTTGCTCTAGGTAGCTTAGGAGCTTTTATGAAGATCTGTGTTTAAGGTATATTTTTACACAACAGATACATTCCTGAACGGTCCCACATGACCTGTGAGAAACTAACTGAAAATGACTATCTTTCACCTATAATTGGAGAGCAAGGATTGCAATTGCAATGAACCAAGATAGCAATAAGTTCAGTAAAGTAGACATCAGTAAGGTTGAGATAATATTGCTTCTGAAGCACCGCAATAAAACAAGATTTCAAACATATGTGTGAAAAGGGAACTACATCTGAGCACTTTGTCTCCTGCTTTTCTACACAATTCATTTAGGTTCCAGAGTCTAGTAGGAAAACATGCCTTTTTTTTCCCCATATACAACATAATTTTTTAAATAACTAAAATGACAACAGCAGAATAAAAGGCAAATTAGGCAGTAAAGAAAGGAAAGATACAGAAGGAAGGGTGTATAGACATAACCTGAAAGGTTCCAAAAAGGTCTGGAGAGGACTTTCAATATTAAAAAGGCCACCTTATAAAAGAGACAAGAAAAAAAATGGTGTATCTGAAAAACACTGAATTCTGAGGTACGAACAATATGTCAGGAGTTTGAATAAAACTTTCATTGAATATGAGGCAATGTTTTGCTATCGTTAATCTTAGTATATAAGTTAATTTTAATTAATTTATACAGTAAAAGCATTAAGGATTGAATTGCATTAGTTGTTTATTGAATTAAAGAGTTCTTACATTAAACATATTTGCTGATATATTCAAATTAGCAAAACATTCTTGAGAAGATGTAGCCTGTGTTAGCAATAGAGGTTTTATAAGGACAGAACTCCCACTGTTTCCTTGAATAACACAAACTATACCAACAAAAGGCGTTCTTTGCTAGTATAAATATGTCCAGTTTGGGGCTTTTGCTAATGCAGTTGTGTTAATTGAGGGGGCTGTGAGGGATATTTTTTCACACCCACAATCAAGTTACTGTTACAAAAATTCTGACTATTCCTCAGCCATTTCACAATTAAGGAATAAACTAAGACATCTTGGTGGCATTCATCTGCCTTTTCTGAGAAGGGTATAGGAGCATCTGTTGGTTTTTGGATAATTAAAATAATAGTTTTTGAATATTTTATCATGTAGAATACAACATCTATAGCTAGAAAAAATTGTGTATTGCATCTAAAGCTAGAAAAATTTGTGTATTGCTTTTCATAATTTCATAGTCACTATTTCTTATTCCAATATACTGGTTCAAATTCTGGCTAATTAATTAATTACATAAACCATAGGTGAAGAACCAAATCATTTTTAAAACAATGCATTTTATAAGTCTGCAAAGGAAATAAAGTTGTGTTAGCGAACACAACTGGACAACTGCTTGGGCAACTGGTATTTGGGTTTTGGGACATTCACAGGATTCTCATTGAGGAGATTCATATCTGTAGTTTTATGTTGCTAAAATGTGGCAACATAATGAGGCTTCCCACTTGTGTCTCATACTGGAGCATTACAGACATTTATAGAAAGCATCTTTCTCTGGTCATCTTATTACTGGGCAAAGTTGTCACGCATCATTTAGCTAATAAAATTCTATTAAAAATTTTAAAGGAGTCATTAGATAATTCAAATTTATTCTATACATGTTTAAAATATTAATCCCAAAATCAATACTTATCATTTTTACAGTGCCCAACATTGAAGATGCACATTCCAACAAGAAATGGGTTTTTTAGAAATTGGATCATGGACATTTGCTGAACAAATAATGATACTACAAATGTAGAATTTGTAACATATAAAATAACTTACAGTTTTGAGGAATAAACCTGAATGCAGTCTGCGTCTAATAATGTGAAAATACATGACTAGAAGCATCTTATTGCTAGTAGAAAATGGTTATCATAAGGTTAAGAAAGTAGTTAAACTTGAAAATTACTGATGAGATGGATTTAGATGTTTGGGGTTGGGATATTATAGCTTTTATTTTCCCATCTTAAAGTCACTTACAAAATCACCATGCTATACGAATGTAAAGTTATGATGTACTCACCCAGGTCAGTAAATTAACTTGCAAAAGCCTAAATCAGAAGGTGCTAATTTGTGTTCCGTAATCAGTTAAGATTATATTTTCACAGATAAATATCAAAAATTGTCTTAATGCATGCTATTTAGTCATTGAGTTTAAAATAAATTATATTAAGAAATTAAAAAACAGTAAATAACATGTCATCTATTTTAGTGGTTATTCCTTTGGGAATTGAAATATCCCTTCATTAGTACAGTACTTGTTTGTAATTTCATTTTCTGATTTTCTTATGCTTTTTTCTGTGTTCTGAGTATTTGGATCTCAGCAGATACATTAACAATCAATGTGAATATTTGTTGCATTATTTCCATAAACATGCAGTTTCATGATTGTCCTCCATTTAGGATTTTGCATATTATTATTCCCGTTATAACCCAGAACACATGACCTCTCTGTTCAAATCAAATCACTAATCATAGCTTAGAATTTTAATAATCCTTGAAATGAACTCGTCGATAAACAAGTTACCCACACACAGTGCTAAAGTGATAAGAATAGGTATATATGAGAAATTGTAAAATTAGATGACAGACACATCTTTATAACCATATTGTTGTTAGGTTTTTTTTTACTTCACATGAATATGGACTATAAGTATAGTCAGAAAAAAACCTTTCCACAACTGCATAGGAGAAAGTCTTTACTGGTCTAGAGCTAACACTTAATGGGGCTCATAAATTCCAGTGGAAATTTTCTTATATATTTTTATATCCTCAGAGTTTTTTATTATTACAGGAGCCTGACAAATGTCACATCTCTGGTGTTAAGCAGTTTTGTTATCAATTATCTCAATGTTAACTAAAGTAATGAAATAATTTCTGAAGATTTGTCCTGTACTTTAGGTTAAAAATGACCAGCACTTAAGATGATTGAAAATATTTGTGGCAAAAATCCTAGTAGTGCCAAGGTGAGCTAGAGGATTTTCTGTTGAATGCTGTTTAAGGTTGTATTCAAGTTAAGGTTTACAATATTATTTGGGAAACAAATCCAGGGAAAAACGTAAGCTGTAAGCAGTGTGGATGAAGTAGATTGGGAATTTTACCTCATTACTCAGAATATTTATGTATTTATTCAATTCAATTTTTAATCGAGTCTGGAGAGACTGGCATAATGAAAAGATTAAATGATCTATATACCTATGGTGAAAAAGCTATTGCAAAACACACTCTCAAATACTTGAAATGTGTAAATGTCAGCAAGGAAGATAGGTTATTTAGGATGTTGTGAGGAGTATTAACAGAATAGCCAGATTAAATTTAAAAAGGAAGGATTTCATCTAGCTCTCAGGGTTCATTTTGGACAGCAAAACTCTTTGGAGTATAGGTTTTTGAAAAGAAATAGCAGAAAAATTCTGTTTTAGGAAATCAAGAGTGAACTAAAGCACAGTCTGGGAAATAATTTTGGGGAATTATTATCCTAATATGTCTCTGGAAACCAACTCTAAGAACAAAATAAATCTTTTCCATCTGTAATTTTGATTAAAAATTCTAATTTTTATTTGTTTATTTTACAAGACTTATCTTAGTGTCACATGGTGAATAAGTATTGTTTACTTACATTTTATACAAGATTTGAATAGCTTTAAATTAGTGTTATGAATTAGAATTCTTATTTTAAGCTAAAATTTAAAATCACAGATGAATCGAACATCTGGGTACAAATAACAGAAATCTGTTTTTCACAGGCACTAACCTGCCCCTATGACTCTTGTTCTCCTGCAATTTGTTCTCCTTTAATTAAAATTTCAGTAGTACTTGATGTTTTGTTTAGGTTTTCTTTCAATATTTAGTGTAGAACTTCTGAATGATATTGGGTGTATAGACAAGAACATCAGAGAGCTCCTTTTTACCTATGAGATACCCAAGACCACCCACACTGTTTCAGCTGTTGACAGCAGAGCCTGTGTCTAGGAAGACTGTAGTTTCTAGTTATTTTTGCTGAGGATGGTAACAGAACTATTGTCTCTAAAAGATTTTGTGATAGTGACAGAAAGGGTGGGAGTCAGTTCAGTGCTAAGACACTTGTGTCTCGTAGTCTGATGTCCCACTGCTGTCAGTTAATGAGATCCAGTTAATTATCTACGGGGAGCCTGGAGAGGGATTCAGCTGATCAGCCACTAGATGTCAACTTCAGGCTGAACCAAATCATTCCCTCATCTCTGCAGACAGTTTCAGGTCAGGGAATTTCAGTTGCTAAAACAAATATATTTAGTATCATTTTGGAAAAACATAGACTACCTTTGCAGTAGCAAGTAATACAGGAGCAGATCTGTAAAGAGAAACACACGTGTGCTGTGGCCCCAGTACTGTGTACATCCTGCACGTTATACTCTACGCTGGTCCTGCAGATTGAATGCACCTTGGTGACCAAAGGACATCTTCTGTGTTAGTTTCATCAGAAAGGAGGCCAGTTCGTGTGCTCTGAGATGGCTTTACATGCACAATGGTAAATAGGAGCAATGGGTGGGGATCAAAGGTGCACTTCTGATCCAAATTCAAATGCTAATTATATGCAGACCTTGTGTGTGTCACTGGACTTTAAGCTGCTGTTCCAGAACAGTATGTGTCTCCTGTAGGTCCTGTTTCAGATCTTCGAGCCCTGTGTGAATGTCCAGGGTATCTAACTGAGCCCAAAGCTGCAGGGGGCACTTGCATTTTGTCAACTGCATTGTATCCTGATCTTCACCGTATATCCTGTTTATACACTAAAGGTAGACATCTAAATTCAGATGTTGATATTGATTGCTCAGTCCCACTCAGTGAAATGGATTGAAGTTAAAAAATTCAGTTGCTATTGTTAAAAATGAAATTTCTATTGCAGAAACTTAATCGTCTTTTTTTTTTTCTTTCACATTTCTGACATTCCCAATTGTTTCTAGATTCACTTTGTGCTCTAGTTTCACATACTTCATTTTTCATTTATACTCATGTTTGAGTAATGTAATATTTATACATTTGGTCTTGGCATCCAGTGAATGCTAATGATAGTCAGACATTCTCTCAGTCCCAGAAGAATCAGCAAAGACGTTTGTTAATTACACATTGCTTATCACATAAAATCTCAGACAAGTATTTGGCTGTGTGTCAAATGCCTCTAGCTTGCAATTGTAGAATTAAACTATGGAAGATTTGGGCTTGCTCTGTTTTCTGCTTTATTTTAGACCAATGTTTCCAGTTTCTATAACGGGTAACTTTGTGGCCTTTGTTTTATCCTGCATCTAGCCAGACTCTGGAGTAAACTTAGTCATGGCCAGAATTTGAGAGGGTTTGCTTTACACAAATTATAGTATTATTTTATTCTTTAGTTAGGCCTTCTGCACCTTTGGACACAGTAGGTTACCTTCTCTTCAAATAATTGCATTTTTTTTTCCCTCATTTTGCTTCCCTTATATTTTCCACAACATTCAAAGCCATGGGAAAAATCCATTTGCAGACAGAACGACTATTGTAGGATGAACTGAAGTGTTAAGAGAGACCCAAAATAGTGAAAACCAAGTAACAAATCTGGGGAGAACTCAACTGAGGGCAAATCAGCCACAAACTGGTCTGAGCCTTCTTCAGAGCATTGGGTCCAAATGGCCATTCCATTCTAGGGTCCGTTAATTAACTGCTGCTTTTTTCCCCATCTCTTGATGCTATTGAAGGTATAACTCGTGCTTCTCTTAATGTCCTATGTATTATATCTATCAGATCAAACTGCTGGTAAAAATGAAGTGTTAGAATATTTTGCTCACAGCCTGACACAATAAAGTATCTCCTTAAATGACTCACTGAAAATAATAATTCCAAATGCTGGTGAATCTGAGTCATCTGATCCACTAGTTTATAAATAGCACAGATACCTTTGCTTGCTTTCATGCTGTCTCTAGCCATTACAGTTCATTAAGATCAGATGCATGTTGCTTTTCTCTGCTATTTGGATTATTCAAGCCATTAAGAAGACACAGGAGTAAAAGAGAAAAACATGAGAGCTTTTGTGTCGATACTGTTGCTAGGGAAACCACTTTCTTTTTATTTCAGTGCATGGGACACCAGTGTTACTTTGAGTCTGACTTGCAGAAAGACAACTTCAGAGGAAGGTATTGGAGATGAAAAACAGAATTAATGAAATCCTAAATTTCCATTGTAAATAGAAAAAGAGTTATACAAGATGCTTCAAAAACAGCCTGAGTGACCTGTGATTTTATTATTATTTTTTAAGATCTGACTAGAATTTTGAAGGGAATGTTAAAGATGATAGATATGAGAGACTTGTGGGTCCCTCCAGACATGTCGTAGGTAATCTCCCATGCCTTTTTTCTGAACATGCATCATTGTGGTGCATCAGCATTTAAGCAGGCTGGAAAATACCTGGCTGGAATGACAAGGAATATTTCTCTCTCTCAAGAACTGTCCTCCTGTTGCTCACAGCTATCTGTACAACCTCACTTTTACCCTCAGATGCCTGGAAAGGTTTCCTGACTTAACCTAACCAGACTTCAATCATTCTGTCCTTTAAAAGCCCTTTTATAAATCACATTTCTTGTATCATGGAATTGTCAGAGTTGGAAAGGACCTCTAGAGATCATCTAGTCCAACTCCCCTGCTAAAGCAGGAATACCTAGAGCACATCACTCAGGACTGCATCCAGGCGGGTCTTGAAGATCTCTAGAGAAGGGGACTCCACCACCTCCCTGGGCAGCCTGTTCCAGGGCTCCCTCACCCTCACTGTAAAGAAGGTTTTTCTCATATTTGAGTGGAACTTCCTGTGTTCCAGCTTGAGCCCGTTGCCCCTTGTCCTATCACTGGAAACCTCTGAAAAGAGTCCAACATCCTTTAAACTTTAACTTAAATATTTTCTTTATGTATTTTGTGAAGAGCAATAATAAAGAATTCAGAAATGAAAACCAGAACAAATGCAAACCCAGTCTGAAGCTATGAAGTCTGTATAACACCTGAGAGATTTCACCACTGGATTGCTTTATGTCATTTAAAGGCCTTTTGCCATTCTCATTTTAATCAGATCTTGAGCAGTAAACTATACATAAAAGGAAGTTGAAGCAGCATCAGTGAAATTATTCTAAAAGTAATAGTGTTTCTTCATTCTTCAAGGTAAGGAAACATTGACAACAAAGAACCACTGCCACAAAGCAATCCAAATGTTTTATCAATTTCAGCACAATGCTTCCAAGTTACAACATCCCCCTCTCTCTCACTGAGGAATCGGAGTATTCATCCAGTGGCTGGATAAAGAATGTGTAAAGTGCTCTTTTCAAATTACAATACTTGTTAGATTCTGTTTTCTTCTTTCTCAACAGAATTTATCTTAACTCTATATTTTTCTTTCTTTAAGGGGATTGGATTAAAAAAAAAAAGGATTAATTAAGATTGATTTTATGCCTTAATTATATTTAAAATAGACATAGGAAACCACTATACCTGCAGTGCAAGAAAAAAATTCTGTACTGGTAGGGACTGAACTAGATAATACTATGGGGTTTTTTTCCACTTCTCATTTGTTATGTTCTAGATGAATAGTACTAAATAAATAATAAGTTTTGAGCGATCCTTTGGAACACTAAAAAGCATAAAACTTTTTAGAGGGAGTAGGGATTTCACTTATTCGTAAATAAGTCCAAATAGGTTCCTATCATCAAAGCTTGCTGTCTTCACATTGGTTTTAGCTCCTTCTTCTTTTGTTCTTTCTGTTGCCCACTCAAAATAAACATGAGAAGTGGAAGCCATTTTTTCACAAACCAGTATCAGAATCAGGTTACAATCTGAGACAAATTTACATGCTAAGGTTTTTTAAGTCATTGTGTGAAAACTGTAATTTTTCAGCTACATTTATTAATGTGTCATCAACACAGCATGTTCTCAGCATAATCTCTGAAGGTATCTTCATTAACAAGTCACATTAAACAGATGCAAACTGTACATCCACGTAGCTTGCAGCAGATCAAGAGGATTAAAAGTGATTCCAGTCTTTCTTCCACTATAGCACGTGCTATAGCTATAACCAAATGTCCACATATGTTACGGCCTGGATGGATGTACAACCAGATGATTGAAAACTGGTTGGACAGAATTTATTATATAATTTATAAATATATAAAGATGTTTATAAATATATTTAATATTTTATTAATTTTTTTACGTAATATCGATGATAAACAGCTAATTATTGTAGCCTAACTAGAAGCCAAAATATCAAGGGAGTTTCTGTGATATGGAATGTTGGTAACAGCTTTGATAAGACTATACCTCTTGCTTGAGCACTTGAAAAGAGATTATTAAAGTGAGAGTAAAGAATTATATCAGTTAAAAGTCAGACTAGTTGAAATGTGACTTTGTGCTTGCTTGGTCAAGGTTACAGTGTTTCAGAAGTCTATGATGCATTCCATATACTGTATATCATTTATTCTTCAGTTACAAAACTGTAGAGGTAGTTAATATTATCTCATGTATCGTTTTTGCTCCAGTAGTTTGTCATGCAGCTGCTGTCAGTAACAGGATGGAATCCATGCTTTTATATATATATATATATATATACATTTCGTAGTTTTCTAAGGTTTTGCCATAGGTCTTCCTGTTATGTAAACTTCTGTACATCCAACCCTCAAAGGTTTCTCATTGATAATGACTTATTAGGAAGCAAAACATTTCAAAAACCCATTTGTCTGTCTGTGTTAGCTTGTCACTGTTAAGCTTAATTCATTTTATTCTCACAGCTCCTTCTGTGCAGCACAGCCCCACAAATATCTTTCTTATACACCAGTAGGCATAAAACAGTATATAAAAATTGTTTTCTTCTGATAAGCAAAGGCCATAGCTTTCAGTGCTTTCAGTGTGAGTTTATCTTGTGTTTAACTGGATCATACACTACAAAGTCAGATCATACACTACAAACATCTGTAAACAGATCTTTTATTGAGTGGAAGCGTGGGTGCTAAATGACAGATGGCTGATTTGGAGGCAACTGCATTAGATGATCTAAGTTCATGATAATAGCTTGTAAACATTAAGGGGTTTTTGTGAAGGAATGATTAATCTGGGGCATATATACACAGGTCATGATTTTTTTGTCTGGTAATTGGTGGCAGTTAAAAGTTATAAGAGCACAGCACACCACATTAACTGAATGTGTGTTCTCACTCTGGTGCTAGGACAGAGATAACATGATCATAGTGGAGGATCAGGCCAGTAGGACTGGTTACATTCCCTTTGTGTGTGAAGCTGCTTGAATCTCTCCTGGCTGGCTGTCAAGTTGTGGTGTGTGCAGTTCAAGTAAAAAGATAATTTAGAGAATAGTTCACAAGAAACAGTAAAGGATTAGAAAACATGATTTATGTGGGCCCAGACATGAATCTGTCTGGTTTAGCAAAACAAAGCTGAAGTGGTTGCACTTTGCAAGTGGTTGCACTTTGCAAGTGCATCTGCAGTGTTTGTAGAAACAGATACCAGGTAATGGATAGCTCTTCAGCTCTTCAATCTCACAGCCAAAGTATAACATGACCCCCTGACTGTAACTTGAACCTCTTCAGATTAGACATAAAGTACACGTTTTCAGCAACGCAGGCAATTAAGGAGATACCTGGGATTACTTTATATTAATTTTTTTAACCTAAGATTTTATTTTTTTCCCGAAAGGCAGGCAACAATGCAGATGACAATTAATAGAGGGAGGTTTACAGGCAACAATGCAGATGACAATTAATAGAGGGAAGTTTACAGAAGAATGTGTCCACAAACGTACCATGCTACTTTACAGTTTGAGAACATAGATATGATTCCCTCTTACTAAGTAACCAGATTCCTAAAGGGAAGATGAGAGATGGCTTGCTTCAGGTTGCATTAGCTCCTGCAGAACCCTGCTACAAGGAGTATTTCACTGTGTTGATATATCCCTAACAATGACAAATGCCAACAGCCTGGATGAGGTCAGAGCCAGAGTCGTTCCGTGGCAGGAGTCCTTTTTCTCTCCAAGCTCAGGTCAGAAGTTGTGACTTGCCCGGTGCATAGCATCATGAGTGAGTCTATTTCTGGCATCCTCAGCATTCACAGCAGATGGGGCCCTATAATAGTTTTGGCATTCCCACTATACTGCTGCTGGTGTCACACTATGGGGCAAGTAGTTTTGTGCATGAAGCGCTACCCTGGGCATGGTTGTGGCTACTATGCTTATTGGGCATTGCCAGAAGGTGCTGTGTGAGGTGCTGTGTCGACCATGCCACTACAGACAGCTTTGGGGGGCACTGGAGCCTGCGCAGGTCCATTCACTCCCAGGTCTGATGCAGGTGCTCTGCTTGGGTACTACACAGCACGTGGGCCACATGCACATGAGATTTTGGCTGCAAAATGGAGGTGTCCCAGAAGGACATGCCGTCTGTTTAGTCTATAAATGTAAAATGTCCACTTAAAATCTGCAAAGAACATTGGAGCCCTCTCTGTGTTTATAATGCCAGAGGTATTTGGCATTATCAGTGCAGCACCTTCCCAACACAGAAGCAGTGCCAGAGGTTTCTGATAGACTGGGGCTGTGCAACGCATTGACCTCTTCATCCAGTGAAAAGCTCCCTCTGGTTTTCTTCCTGTCCTGTTTCACTCTGTAGACAGCATCATCAGCTGGGAAATTGCTTTATTTTCAGTCAGCTTCACTTAAATACCAATGATTTTAAAAAGAAATATTCACAGAATGTATTGAAAACAACTGTAAATTACAAAGCATGTGTGGGCAAAGCAGTTCTTTAAAAATACGGTTCTTAATCTCAAATGACTTCTTTTATAACACGTTTGCTAAGAAGCTATAATCCCGGTTAGAGTGACAAAATATCAGAATGCAAGTATGTGAAATCTTAGGGATAGATTTGCTAAAAAAAAATTGCGTCTTACTAATTTATTTTTCCTTTAAAAAATGTTCTCAGTTCAACAATTTTAAAGCTTTCTCTCCCATAAATGGTCTTGCTGTTTAGTCAACAGATAGACTGACATAGGCAGTCAAGTTACCTGTCCCAAACCTCATTCCAAGTTATAGGAAGTACCAGCAAAATCAAGCAGTCTTGATTTATTTCTTTCACATTTACCCAATGCCACTTTTATGTTCATTTACTACCCTCGGGTTTCTGAATTTCCAGTTATTCATTTCTGCAGTGCAACCATGTATAACGTTCTTCATTTTACAGTCATCTGAAGGGCATTTGGTTCTGCATTTATAAAGCTTTTTGGACTACTAATCTGAAATATCTGTATTTAATCCAGGCTTGGAAGAAACTGAAGGAGATTTGTTAAGGTAATACTAGAGCCAAAAAAAGACCTAATGGGATAAAAGACACTTGCATCCTTTATTGTGCAGCGTTTGAGTTGAATTAATTACATCAACATGACAGCTGGATTTCACTCCTTTGTTGGGGCATTGACAGACATCCTCCCCAGCACCAACTGGCCTGGTGGAGAACCAGCCACCTTGGCTGCTCAATGTTGCTTTCTCCCACCCTTCTCTTTCCTATAGTTCCTATTCATCTGCCAGCAGAGCAGTTTGTACTTGACAGCCCTCTAGTCTGCTTCAGAAAAATCAGCTAGGAGTACTTGTGTGAGCCATCAGCAAGCATGATGGTCCAGTAACAATGAGGGGTGTAGGTCAGGTACAACTTCCACTAGCCTTGGATTTTGTTCCAAACTTGCAACGCTGCTGCAGTCCAAAAGCTATTTTGGGAACTTTACACAAAAATAGGTCTTGCTCAGCAAGGTTGGTGAATATAGTGACAATGACATCTGTAAAAGCAGTAAATTTAGTTCTTCTGGACAAAAAGTGTGCATAGAAATTCAGCATTTCCAAAGAAAACATAAAAACTTTGTAGTAGGGAGGCAGTGACAAAGTTTATGCTAACACAGCACTTCAACTGATGGCACACAGCAGCAATTTATGGGATCATTCTGAATGACACTTTTAATGTAGGACATTCAGCTTAAAAATCAGACCTGACAACAGCTCTGTGAGTTTTTCCTTACAGCCTGCTCAGTAATCACTGATCTTGCCTCCTGTCTGAGGATCTCATTCTTATGCATTCTCCCTGCATATGTCACCTTTGGTCTTCTGATGCTGGGAACCATTAATAGCAGGGCTTGCACCATTGGCTTATTTTATAATAGTAAATATGCATTCCTTTGAATTACTATGCGTTTTGGTTAGAATGTATGTACTGCCCTAGCAGGGATAGTGTCTGCATCATGTTGTCATTGCACTGATGCTTGCATCTTCAACTTGGAAAATCTGTAATTCTGTAAACTTTGCTGTTTAGACAGACTGGTTCAAGTTCAGCTGTAGCAACTAGCCACAGCAGTATCAAAGCTCTTAGAACTGAGCAGAATTTGGCAGGCTTCATAATAAATGATTAATTTTGCAATTTTTGACTACCGTAATTGTGTTTTGTACAAACCAATCAGACCAAGTGTTAGGTGGGCATAAGTATGAACAACAAATATACTGTTTTTAGAAATACAGAACTCAGTTTTGTTGTCATTTATATTATCAAAGGCACTGATTTCATCAATACTGGAACAGGCTGCCCAGGGAGGTGGTGGAGTCACCATCCCTGGCTGTGTTTGAGGGCCGTTTAGATACAGTGCTAAGGGATATGGTGTAGGGGATGACTTTGTAGAGTAGGGTAGATGGTTGGACTCGATGATCCCAAGGGTCTCTTCCAACCCAGACAATTCTATGATTCTACTGTTCTAGATCTAAGTGAGGGTAAAAGAGTTCATTGCTATATTTTGTCTTAGGACGAGATTTTTGGTATTGCCCAAATAAATTGTTCTACAAGGGCCTCTGCATATTCCCACATGGTGACCAAGTTAGGGACAAGCTAAGAACTTTCAAAACTCTCTCACTTGGATGCATAAGAAATTTTGCTTAAACATGGCATTACTACTGTATGTGTGTGTATAATGTATATATATACATGTGCACACATATGGCTGCATGAGTTGTCATTCTTTCTGGTGTGGAGAGGACACAGAATCATAGAATCATAGAATCATCTAGGTTGGACCTTAAAGATCATCTAGTCCAACCATCAACCTAACTCTGACAGAAAAAAAATAAGAAATAAAAATCACTAAACCATATTCCTGAGGACCATGTCAACTCATCTTTGGAACACCTCCAGAGATGGTGCCTCAACCACTTCACTGGGCAACCTATTCCAATGCTTGATAACCCTTCCAGTGAAGAAATATTTCCTAATATCCAATCTAAACCTCCCCTGGTGCAACTTGAGGCCATTTCCCCTTGTCCTATCTCCTGTGACTCGGGAGAAGAGACCGACCCCCGCCTCTCTACACCCCTCCTTCAGGTAGTTGTAGAGCGTGATAAGGTCTCCCCTCAGCCTCCTCTTCTCCAGACTGAACAAGTTGGTCCACAGATATTCCTATTTTGTCTGCTAGTTATTATTTTCTGTAGGGGACTCTACCTCATGCCTTTGCACACAGAACCTGCCCACAAGCTCATAGAACAGCATTAGAATCTAGAAGGAATTTGTACAACCATCTGAAGACTGACTCCCATGTCTAGTCCCAGTCATGTCTAGACCTTCTTATCCTTTACTCTCAAGGACAGGAATGTATCCTGGGGGTTTCAGGACCTGCAGCAACGTTGTACATCAGAGCCCCTGAGAGTATCATGATCATCCTCTGCACCCTGCTGCTCTGATATGTGAAGTCACTGTGTACCTGCAGCCTCACCACTGCCCTCTGTCAAGAAATGTAGGCTCTTTGCCTTTTATCCCAGAATCACAGGTACAAATTAAAAGACATTCTAGAAAACTCCTGTAATGACTTGGTGGGTACATCCTTTCTCGTCCCATCACTGCATGTCTGACACCTTTATCTTAATGATGACTCCAGGCCATCCTCTGGTGCTAATACCTGTAACTGTATATGTCCAGCGCATACAGATACCCAGCAGTTAAAAGCACAGGGTTAAGAAATACTGCTGGGAACTGAATTGGTAAGGATCCAGCCTCCTCTGTAATAATGCATCCCAGCTTTTAAGAGGGAGAAAAGTGGCCTTTTGAAAGTTCACAAGGCTTTTCCAGTCTACACCGAATGATGAGGAAGAAGGTTTCCTGCCTTTCCAGTGCAGCCATGTGTTCCCTGCTCTTTCTCCCCACCCCACACTTTTTTCACTGCTTCTCTCTGTTCCTGTTCTTGTTTCTCCAGGTTCAAATCAGAACCTCTTTGCTTTGAAGCTCAGGTCAGCACCAGGCAAGGCACTGGCACTACCGTTGCTAAGAGCAGCCCGTCCTCTCCCAGTTGCATGCTTGTGCGTTGACAGGGTCAGAGCATGATTGAAGGGTGAGAGATGCACAAAAGCAGAGAAGGCTTGAAATTAAATAGTCTTTGAAGCTTTTTCTTAACTAGTCTCACTCTGGCACAGACCCCTGCCTTAGGGGGATGATCCAGTGGAATAGCAATGACCTACAGCTACTGCTCTGCCCACTCAAGCATGCAAGAAGGAGAATTTATCTCAAAAATGACCATATGAGAATATCTGGGCTGAAAATAAAAGTTTGTAAAGATGTTCATTAACATTAAAAGAACAAGGACTTTAATTTTTATTTCTGAAAAAAAAATTGGTTTTTTTTCCGAAATACTGAATGCTACACAGAAGAAGAAAAAAAAAAAAAAAAGGAAAAATCCTGGTGGGTGAGACCTTTATCTCTTCTCTCATTTATTACTAGTGCCAATGGAGTAGCTGTCCTAATTAAAAAGAACTTGCCCTTTCAAACAGAGGAGCTGGATTCTGATCCAAATGGCCTTGTAGAAAAGAAATTGCTGAATGAAGTCATTACTCTAATTAACATTTATGCTCCTAATGTTAACAATGTACTTTTAAAAGGAACCAGTAGCATAGATATTCCTCCTTAAATCATCTAATGGTCTGGTGTGGGTAGTGATTTTAATTGCCCTTTGGTTATCAATTTAGAGAGATCTACTAGGGGAGATTGCATTGTAAATCAGATATCTCAAGAAAGACATTAATGAGCTAATGAACGATAGGTGTTTGCAGTGATGAACGGCACAACTGATAGTGCTTATTTAGCCAAGTGGTGTACTTAAATGTTCTGTGTTGCATGTGGAAAGAAGTGACCACTCACCAGTAACTAGGTACTAGCTATTACTCAGTCTGCTCCATGGTTTTATCTTCCACTTCCCAGGATTAGCCCAGTCCCCTGTGCCCTACATCCCTAAATTGTTTCTGTGGTTTGTAATTCACTGAACTGTAATTTGGAGCCCTGCATCTCTGTTTGACTTTGTTTATATATTTCTTGTCTCCCTTAGCATAAATCATAACGACAGCTTAATTGGTTTATATTTCTGAAGCAGTTTGAAATGTGAAGTGTTGCATAAGTGTTCAAGGTTGTTATTACTTTGTGACTCTTCCCAACCATTTTCTTTCCAGAATGAAAATTAAAGAGAAATTATTTGCCATTTACAAAAGTAAATATGGTGAATCCTGTCATAAGTAATCACTCAAGGATCACCAAAAAAACCCCTTTCCTTCACAGCATTGCACTTTTTAAATGCTTGAAATTTGAATTTCCTTCATAACACAGTGAATCCATTAACTTCACTGGAAGTATTTGAATTATACTCATGCAAATAGAGAATTAGATCTTTGATATCTGTGGCGGTGAGAGGGTAGTTTCACGGTGCAATAAAGAAGACCTGGAAAGGTCATCTGCAAAGGTTTTGCTATAATTAAAACATTGGACCATTTGAAACACTTAGAATCTGAGATTATGACTTCCTTATTTACAGGAGGAACATGCATAATTGCACTGGTCTTTAAAGTACAGCGTTATTACAGACTGAGAGCCCTTCATTCACAGATGCAAAATGTACCTAAAGAATGTACATATACCAAACTGGTGTTGGTATTTTATTCCATAGAGCAGTGTTGGCTGGAGACTAGCTCTCTAGCTTTTGCTTTGGACGTGGCCAGCATTTAGCATTACCAGAGAATTTTTATCAGGTGCAGTGTTCAAAAAATAAAGTCACACAGAGACAGATGTTTGTGCATTTAATTCCCTTTGTTGCTTCCACCGGCTCACAGGGCAAAGTCAAGAGGTATCCATGACAAAGTAGAAAAGTCTTTTAGCCCAGAACAGGATTTTAGGATCAGAAATGAAGCAGGCAGGCAAAACAAGGACAGCCAAGAAAAAGTAGCCTCGGGCAACACAGTGTGTCACTGAGAAAGAGAGAGATAAGAAACACTTGGACAGTTGTGCATGTTGGCTTCAATCTGTAATGACTGTGCAGACTACACATCAAAAACATTTGGCTGTCCTTGACAGAGAACAAAGAAGCCAGGATTTTTCAGCTATAACTATTTTTTTTCAGTTGAAATTATTTAAATAGTCAACCTAGTGAATAACAATTCATTTATTTTACCTCTGTTTTTTTTAGTTGTCTTAACTGCCTTCAGGCAATTATTAGATGTCATCTTAAAGAAAAAAAGTGAAAGCTCTTCTCATCTTTTAACAACCACTTTCTACTGTTGAGCAGAGGGATCTACAGCTCTCACTGGTGTAAACTCCATTTGTGTTGTATCATTCTAGAGTAAATTAAGGGCAAAATCTTGACCATCAGCTCCAATAACACTTAATTTAGTCAACACTGACAGCTGCTGTATTTCTGCAGTTCTGTGCATGCAAAAACCTCCATGGCCTTGGGACCAAAGTGTCTATTTGTGCCTAAATTCTGTCATAGACAATAAATGAGTGGGAAGCACCGGTGTCCCACACACTTCCACAGTAGTCCTGTCCATGCTCAGAGAATGCATAATATGAGTTGGACACATGGCAAAATGCCCAGGCTCTCATGATGGTGATGACACTTTCTTGATAGACTCGTGGCCACTTTTTTGGTAATCTCATGGCTGAAGAAAGGAAGCAATAGAAGGTCAGGCTTTATTTATTGTCTCACCTTGCACTAGATCTAGTGCACTAGAGTGCATTAGATCTGGAATGAAGGTGACCCTCTATTCCTTCTTATGGAAGAAGGGCAAACCAGAAGTGGCCTGATTATATAATTTAGAAGTGAGAAGACTCACCAAGTGTGGCCGAGTTAATTTGTTAGAGATTCCTGGACTATTTCCTTCCCTACTCTGTTCTTCTACTAACATGTGATAAACTCACCCCAGGAAATATCTATTATAACATTCCCCAATATCTATTAGTTTGTTTCTAATCTGAATTTTTCTGAATGACTCAAAAATAATTGCTTTTGTTTAAAAAAAACCCCTTTTTTCTTCCTCCTGGATGAAAGTTGTGTTACAACAAAAGGGGGCTGTGTTTTTTCAGGGCAGGTTTTTAGAACTGGGGATTGCTTCATCATACATCTTTACTGAGCTCTGGAGGAGCTAAAATTTCTTGTTATAGCACAAGAACTCATAAGTAGTAAAGTTATGGACTAAACCTCCCACCAGAAAAAAAAAAGCTGTATCTCTGTCATATCTGGACCAAGGTGGTAGACAGCAAATTGAGTGAAAACATACCACGTTAGAAAGACATATCATACTGACTTTAAGGCAAAATGGGAACACAGAGTCTCCATTAAATATTTAGTTATTGCTTAGTATTTAGGATTTATAATACCAAACTAAAATGATTTACATTAATGTAGCAAAATAATAATCTTCTGTCAATGAAAACAGAATTTATATAGTTTTTTCTCTAGGTTGTTTGGGGTTTGGTTTTTTTGCTTTTTGTTTAATGTTCTTGGTTTATTTTCTTTACCTGGATTTACTGGGAGTCTCTGAGAAGTATTTGTATTAATTCTGAAAATTCCTTAAGCAATGAACTAATAGGCAATATCTGATTTATTCACATTGTGCAAGATGACTATCCAGGACAATCTGTAGATGCCTTTTTAGACACTTAAGTCAAGGATTCCCTATGTACCTTTCCAATTGGCAGGATAACTTTCTCTGCTAGCAGTTTGAATAAATTAATACAAAAGCTGATTCACTACAGGGATCTCTTTTTTTCTTTAAAAAAAGTTTGAAGAAAATGTCAAACGAAATTAACATTCTAGAATGGCTTCTTGAGGTTGTGAGGGAAGTTGGAGACGACAGGTTTCTAACTATAACACAGAGAAAATGCCACTGTGAAATTGTATAAGTTGTCTATAAATGCATCTTTTAAAATAAGCCTAAATTCCTATGCAAAAATGGAAACACAGTATTGGTCATACCAGGGAAGGGCATTAATCCAGCATCTTGTCTCAGGCAAAAGAGATCTCAGGAGTGTAAGACCTCTACAATATACATTTTTGAGTAAAGTCTCCTGGTCCTTGCTCCCCTACAGATCTGTGGCAACTATGGACTAATTTAACATGCGAGTAGTATCTCCAACATTTCTGGTATAGTTAATGTATGTTATGGAAACTAATTCTCATTTTTTACTCAAAACTTTATCTGAAAAACTTCAGCAGTTCTACAGTTTAATTAATTTTTAAATGTGGGTGCTTCTTCTCACCAGCCTTCAATTTCTCATCTTTAATTTTACGTAAACTTTGTAGTTATTCGTTCTTTTTACCACTTTATTCATAAATACATTTGATTTGTACAACTGAAATACATTTGATTTATATTATAGGAAGTTTATAATTTTCTTTGCTTTTTTCAGAACATCTTTTATTTCTGTAAATTTTTTCTGTAAAAAAAGTCTGGGTCAACACTATGTAATAAATTTTTAATGGCACTATTGAGCATTGCATTACATATCATCTATTCTTCCCATGAGATGCCCATGGTTTACAGTTCCAGCTTTCCTTATTATTTGGCAAAAGGAAGCTGCCGCTGTAAAGTGAGCTGTCTGCAGTAATGCCAGTATCTCTTTAGAAAGGATAGTCATTTTATGACCTGATTATTTTTCAATAATAAATTTCAGTGAACATGATGCTTTCCCATACAGTTATATTTTTTTCTTTTTTTTCTAGTCTTTCTGAAGCTTCAGAAATGTCCACTTCTGTGGCACAGACTAAACGAGATATAGTTTTGTCTAGAAATTTTCTTAGTCTTTTCTCATATTTCCTTTCCAGATCATTTGCAAGGCTATCAAACCATTTAGGCACTACTGTCAAAAGGGAGGGACTCTGCTGCAAGCTGTTCTCTAATATGGCAAAGGACTTCTACAAGAACCTCAACAATAATGTATAAATTATACAAAACTAGAGTTACATGGAACTGAGCAATCTCACAGTTGGTTAAACCTGAATCTTTAAATGATGGCAAAAAGCAATAGCATGATTCAGTGTGTTGGGACCTTGGCTATTACAGGTCTGAATCATGTCATCTATCATTTGCCATCCAAAAGGGGTCTGGACCTTCTTGCAGGGTCAGCAGCAAAAACCATGTACACTTCCAGAGCTCAATTCGTCCCACCTACCCCTACCCAGGGTAGGAGGGTTGAGAGAACTCACATAATTTCTAAGCAGCAAAAGCGAAGCAAGTTAAAACCCTCTTCCCTCTCGCCATTTAGGGACCATACACAATGACAAGTGACTATTCAAGGGCAGAATCCAGACAACAGCCAGCTCACAACGAAAAAGATATTTTTGCTGTGGAAAGAAGTATCTTGATATCTGTTTAGCTGCAGCAAAGACTATATTGTTTAGGAATTGAACCATGTCTCTTTTATGGGAAAGTAGAGGTTTCAGATTGAGCTATTGCTTTTAGAAGAGGATGTCAGATGAGAGAATTGCTTTAAAGTGTGCAAAATACTATTACATAGTCATCAATGTATTCATCAAGTTGCATTGTTGGACAGTCTTATTCCAATATACTGCATTCATACCTCTGTGATTCTTTCTCGCGAAGTTCAAATGCCCTTTTTTATTAATTATTAATTCCTGTCCCTTTGTCCATGACTTTTCTTAAATCAGGAAGAGTAGCCTTTTGAAGATCTCTATCGAGATTTTTCACTTCTGGTACGCTGTACTCAGTATAAGATCAAAACATGGAAGTTAAAGGTCACTTCATATTCACTGGTGGCTGGGAGACCTGTGATGATGTGCAGTGCGTGCCACACACTGCTGTATCTGATAAGCAGTCATCTCTCTTCTGGGCCGTTATCTAAAATTGATTTGTTCTGCTTCTCAGAGAGAAATAGAAACTTGAAGAATATTTGGGAGAAATAAGGTCAGGACCTTAATCTTTGAGGAATCTTAAAGCAAGCCTGTTCCCTCTCCATAGCTACTTCCTCCTGGTCTTAACACAGGATAGTTTATAGTTATTTTATCTGAAATGTATTTATACCTTCTACCCATGGGATTCCCAGGTCTGGTGGGAGAACTGTTATTTCCCAACTGTGAGAGATTTAGTGCTCAAGAGGTTGTATCTGTTCACAGGGTTTGGTCCTGGTAAGAATAAAAGGCAGGATCTGATTCTGTAAAGGTGAAATTGTTTTTTCTACTTCCTTCTTCTACTTTTACACAGAATTTTTATGGGTTAGCCTCACATATATGTCTAAATTTGTAGATGGGCTACTGCAAATAGCTAAAAGAATAAAACTACTCTAGTACTTAAAAAAAACCCAAAGAGAATAGTTAAAACAAAAAGCAGCTATGTAAAGTGGGACTTTGGAAACATAAATGAAGAAAACTTTGGAGTCTGTGCTCTCTGCAATACACTAAAGCATGAAGTAACCTTTCTGAGGAAACTTGTTTAAAAAAACAATGAGAATTAATAATGAGAAAAAACAATGAGAATTAATGAGAATAAATGAGAATTAATTTTGTATGCCTTAATTTGGGTGTCTTCAAAATTTCTGAAAATCAGAAATGGCTTTGGTCATCCCCTGTGCATATCCAATATACCCTATCAGTACCTTAAGGTTACAAAAAATTGATTTGTTCCTAAAACTTATCTTGCAAAATAGGAGTTAAGAAATTGAAACAAACTCATATACCCTTCCTTTTACATTAGTCCTTACTTTCCCAGTCTGTTTGCCTTCCTGGGGGCAGCTGGGGTCTGACAGTAAGAGAAGAGCAGGTCTGTCACGTTGGAAGGTTTGACAGCCCGTCTGTCTCTATTCCCGCGTTTGTGCATTTAGAAACTTCCTCTGTGATTGCATTCATTGGGGGCCAGAACACTCTTGGGCAAAAATCCACAGCTATAATTAGTGATTTAATTTTAATGTAGATGAATAGACATTCCTGAAGCCAGTTATTAAAATGTCATTAGTTGACACAGAAGTTAGCATATCTGCTGAATGTCTGTTAGCAGAAGCTGAGACCAACCCAAATGAAAATTCTGCCTGGGGAAGAGTCGCAGCAACTCAAGGCATCAAAAATCTTCCTGCCTCTGGGAAACAGCTGGATTGCCCCTGCCGGAAAATGCTGAAGTGTTTGTTAGGAATGCGCGGGCAATTGCACGGGCCTCTCTTCCAGCACAATCCTGAGATTTACTGAAAATATTCCTTGTGAGTAGTTTTAGACAGAGCTAAAGCCCAATGCAGTTAGAAAATAGCAAGAGTGAAAAACAGACTTTACAAGTATCCCTGGGGATCGCTATATCCAACAAGTATGGAATTAGTTCTGTATATCATGTCTAGCTTATTCTGACAGCATTCCCAAAGTAAATAAATTGTAATCCGTATTTTTAATTCAGACATTAATGTAACAGCAAGGCTCAGAGAACTAAGCAATCTGGATTCAAAGGCTTAGTTAGAAAAAGAAGGGCAAAGTCTTCACTTAAGTCTCTGGCTGAAAGTACAGAAACTAAAAGTAGTGGCTTTTCATAGTAAAAGCATAGCTTTGCTTGTACATATGCAGTAGAAGTTAAGAGCTATTGTTGAAAAACGTTGTCACAAATCTATATTTAATAACTTTTTTCCCCTAAATCATGACAGGCCTGAACTATGACCTGTCCTGGCGTCTTTGCCATCTTAATGACTCAAAATTAATAACAATGTAAATCTAAAATATTTAGAAGGCTTCGGTTTTTAATTCCCCATATTTAAGCACCACACTAAGACTGCAACTTTGATGCATCAAGCAGCATTGCAAAACCATAATGAAAATGCATGAACCCAAGAACAAAATCTACTCACTCAACCTTACAGCAATGATTAAAGAAGCCCTAATTATAGTATAGTGACTCGTCAAAATAAATTACTCAGGATGAGTGGGTGAAAAGAAGTTTGCAAGGCTTCCTTCAGGAGGTGGTAATTGTCTTGAATTTTGTTAAAATACATCACTAATTATATTTTAACAACGTCTATGTACTGTTTTCCTCTTTAGGAATTTTATAAGGTGGTTGTAAGAATTCTGAGAGAACTTTTGCAGTTTTAAAATTATGTACTCGTGCATTTGTTTGTGCTGCAGAGCATGTTTCATGGCATACAAAAGACATGTACAGATGACCAGAAATGTTAGAATAAAAAAACTTCATAAGAAGACACAATTGATTGGACTTCCTTCCATGGCAAACTGACATGTGGATCTAACAGCACAGTGAAATGGGAGTATGGTGACACCACATGGTTGGCTCCTGGAGGTCTACACAGAGTTTAGGAGGTCCATGGAGCCTGCATTTAGGAATCTTTCCTGTCTTCAACATCCATTGCACATGAGACCAAATTCTTCAAAGAACATGTCGCAACCCACTCACCTGGGCTGTGTTGGCCATGAAAATGTAATGAAAAGTTTGAAAGACTACCAACCACATATGATCTTACCTTGCTGGTTGTATTCCCAGCATGTAACACCTGCCCTAAGCAATACCAAAAACACAGGCTTTTTTTCCTGCTGTCTTCTGGAGGTTTCCATAAACCTAAACTTAAATTAGCATCCAAAGAATGGTTGATACGTGGACTCCAGACTGCAGCAGACTTGAGCCTGACATCCCAGGGCTTGCAGGCTGTGGGCCATTACAGGTGGAGAAATTGGCTTTAGATCTCCTTTCATTACTGACATTGCACTATTTAATTGCTTCCAAAGACTGGGATTTTGTTAGATTTCTACTATCATTTAGAATGATGTTCTGACACCTTCATTATAGATTATAGATTATAAACAGATGCTTTTTGATGGATGCAGTAGGCCTCCAGTCATAAACAAATGCAGCTATCATCTTTGAATCAAATAATAAAATATTCACATTTATTATTTTAATTTAAAAAAAAGCTGAATTTTGCCTATCTAAAATTCTGGATGTCATTGCATTTGGGTTTTTTTCCATATGTACTTGTTTGTGATCAAATGTAACTTATATCTAGACAATAATTAGACTCCACAGTACCTTTCCCTTATTATCACTAGTAAGTGACCACAAAAACAATATGTAGAGATTTAACATTCATCATAACATTTGCAGGTTTTGTTCTAATAGCTGAAAAATAAGGTTTCTCTTTCATTCCCTAGAGCTGTGGCTGACTCACACAATTTTGACTGATACTTCAGCAATTCAGTTGTATAAACAGTACAGACAGATCAATCTAAATGAGGGTGCTGAGTAAGCAGAAGTAGGGGTGTATTTATAGCTGGGTATTGTTTCATCCCACTCTAAAAATAACTGTGAAAAGGAATGTGTATCACATTCTGGGCTCAAAATCTGAGTCACGCCATAGCTGGAATTATTTGTATTAAAAGCTTTTGGTTCTGCCACACCTCTCATTTTCTGTCTGATTGTTCATTCTTACTATAATTTCCTAATTCCTCAGCACCACTTTTAACTTTTCACAATACTTACACTTTTAGATTTTTTTCATTTTTTTAAATGAGATCAATGGAGCTTCTGGAGCCAAGGACCCTCCCAGCAATAACCCTTTCCTCTACAACCTGATGGCTCAGGTAGACTGATGCCAGGAGTTAAGGGAGTATGTCCTCCTTCACAGCCAGGGATGTAGATCTGGCAAAAAGCCCTTCTTCTCCCTCCCCCATGTAGAAGGACAGAAAGTAGAGATCTCCACTCTGTGCTGTGTTGTGGGCTCTTTCCTCATAGAAGTGGGGAGCTGGTGCTCGGCAAGGCCAGGCAGAGGAAAGTGCCTGTAGCTCAGTCCCTGTGATGTACTGCAAAGTGGAGCACATCACAGGAGACACATTTATACCCATGTCCAGTAATTGAGTTGACTGGGTGTCAAGCACATCTACACAGTAGATCTGGGTCCTGTTATCATTTCAGCGTGATGGTTCTTCTCTTCTTTACTACCATGCAAATGTTTTGCCTTTTTTTCTTCACTAAGGGCTTACCTTTCATCAGGAAGCAAGTTAGGATCTATTGCTTCATCATCAAACACTACATCAATAAAATAAAAGTCTTACTAGTCCTGACATAGGTGAGCTTAGGTTAAGAAGAAAAACAGCTGTTTTGTCCTCCTTGTTTTCTTCTTTTTTCTCCTTTGTCTGACTTCCTGATTTGGTCGCTCTCATAAGGGCTAACCTCCCCAGTAATTTTCTCTGACTCCCTCATTGCAGAATCGGGTAGACCTTTTCATACAGCTTAGGGGGTGGCAAGGAATACTTGGTAATTGTAATGGTTCAATGGCTTCCAAGCCATTTTGGCAGCCATAGGGTTGGGTTAGGCCATCTTCAGTGTTCAGCTGTGCTCAGGAGCAGGCTGGGAGCACTGGGACAATCAGGCACAGCAGCAAGATGGATTAAACAGTGGTGGGTTTTCCACAATTAAATACTCGTTCTGCACCGCCTGTCTGCGTGAAGGCTTTTAGTCAGGTCCAGCGCAAAGAGCTTATCTTAAGCTCTGCTGGCTTAAACTGACCTCTTGATTTTGGGCTGGTGTGGCAGAGGAGTAGGCACACAAGTACAACGAGGAGGTGTGTAAGAGGGTGGCTGCACCCAGTCGAAACAAGGGAAACTGTAGCCCCATATTCTGTCTCTCCTCCTGCCCCTCGCTAGATGTTAAGGCAAAAAAGAAAAGAGCAGGGAAGGCCTGCAGAGATGCATTCTGCAGTCAGTCCACCAGTCTGAATTGTATGGAACTCTTGATTCAGAATTTGTAACTTTATGTTTAATAGGCTTTCATGGTTTTTTCTTCTGTGACTTTGTGTAATTGCTTTTTGACTGTCTTTAGGATACTGGCAGTATCTGGCAGTGAATGCCACTATTCTCTTATGTGGTGTGAAAACACAGCACTTCTTTTGCTTGTTTTAAACCCGCTAATTTCATTGGGCATCCTCTTGTCCTCATGCAGTGAGAAGCCAAGCATCCATTCATTTATTTTCTAGGCACTTTCCCAGGGTTCTCCTCATTTGATACATATCTGCCATATCCCCCTTCAGTTGTCCCCTTTCCAAACTGAAAACTCCAAATCAATTTAAGCAGTTCCAAGCTTTAATTGCCCTGCTTTAGTTCCCCCATGTAATTTTTGAGAGGCAAGTACCAGAACAGCAGGCAGTACACAAAAGGGAGTGGTTCTGTATAGTGCTATAAAGGTGATTTCTGTTTTGTGCTCCATTTGTTTTTTTAAAGCTCCTAACTGCTGGGGGGTTTGACTGCTAATGAGCATGGGATTATATTTCCTTTTGGTAAGCTTTCTTATTTTTTTTATTAATTCACATTTTAAAAAAATTAAACACAATTGAAATTATTTATTTGGTGTGCTTTTTGTACCCACAGGAAGCTGAATTTCAGTACCTTATGATTGGTGTTTCAAGAGTAGCATCTTGAACCAGCCCTGTCTTTGTGCAGGCAAGATGAAAAAGAGGTGCTTTTTCAGTGTTTTCCCAAACACACCGCAACAAAAGTTATAGTGTTTAAACATTTAGTTTCTGCATTATGCCTGGATATGACAATCGGGGCTTTATGAGAGAGTTTTCCATTAGCTCTAATGCTAATTTCTAAGGTTCAGGCAAGGAATTTCAAGGCACCAGGAAACTCTTTTTGTTAGAAAATGCAGTTTACATTGATTCTATTTTTTTTCTTTAATGTAGCATTGCTTCTTTATTGAAATGGCTGGGTCTCTCATCCTGTATGTTTTTTCTTTGGAACTGTACAGACTCTTTGCATAATTTTTATGATGCACTGATTGTGTCCATAACTGCAGGCCAGTTTCTTTATTTTATTTGCACTGCTTATGCATATATTTGAATTAAAGATGGATGGATGGACAGATAGACAGATAGATAAACAGATGATAGATAGAGAGGTAGATAGATAACAACTAATAATGCACAGCTCACTTTTAAATCAATGGTTACTGGATTATAAAGCCTATAACATGTTATGTTAGAGGACAGAAGTTGGAAATTATACTGCATTTTCAGTTTGAAACTGAGTAAAATCTCCTTTGGTTCCTAATCCTTAAATATGCTTTTTTTCATTTCTTATATTTTTATATATGTCATATTCATATAATTTTTATTATTATGACTTTTGTCTCTATCGCCCACTAATACATATAGTCAGTCGAAGTGAAAAAGTGTTTAATACCAAAAACTAGAACAAGCATGTCCTTCATTTAAAACATGTTATTACCTATTTAGTTATTAGCATTACTGCTAATTAGAACTGCACTCAATTTTGTATGACAATGGCACACCTAAGAACAAAGGAAAAAATCCTTTTGGTTTCACAGCATTTTTAGTTTCACAGTTTGTATCACACTGGTCCTATAAGCCTGGGGTTTGTGTGCTGATATTTACTAAATCAGTGCATACTTCACAAATTTTGTGAAGCTTATGGTATCTGTGGTGCTGATTAACTTTCAGACTGGTAAAACAGCTTATCTCAAGGAGGAATTTCCTTTTCTTCACAATATATAATATTTCAGACACACAATCTCACCAGTAAAGATAACATGCTCTTAAGGAAAGACAAAAGTAGACTTCCAACTGAGCACTGCTTTCAAAACTGTGGGTTTTCAGGTACTCTTAAAATACCCCGCACTCCCAGAGCTTAGAAGTTTGATTGTGACCAGATCTGATTTTGACATTTTTTAGAGGTACAGTTTTGAAAGTGGATCAATGTAGATTTCCTTTCCTCCCTTAGATCCCAAATCCTGCTCCCCAGCTTTAACCTAGGGAGGCAGAGAGAACTCCTGCAGGCTGTGGGAGGGCAGGCCACAAGCAGCCATACTAAGGCACAACTGATTGCCCTTGTTGGCTCTGTGTTAAACCTGCTGCCATCTCATAAAATCAAAAGAAAAGGTTCAGTGAGTCCATTTTTCATCCTGCCATCCCTAAGCCCAGAGTAAGTATGAGGACAATTTAATACAGCAATTTTTTCTAGTGTATTACAATTACAGAAACATCTGTTATGAATATTGTTTTGCTAAACCACTGCAAAAAAATTCATAGACTACTCAGTACTTGCAAGACAGCTCAATTACTTACCTGTATTGAGGGCGTCGTGTGGCTGAACACCGTAACTCATTGGAAACACACAGGAATACTACTACCAGAAATAATTATCACTCTGCCTGCAAAATGCTTCCTATGATGGTTTACTGTGCAGATATAACATATTTCTTTACCTGTGTCATACTCATATGTGGTGTTTCATAGTTTTTTCTAGTTGCCAGTATTATTTGATCACACAGAAGCCCTAAACTGTGGGACAAGAATTAAATATGGTCACACAGTCTACAAATATCCTCAGCAGCTTAATATTCTTACATAGGTGCTTTTTTCTTTGGACACTATTTTTAGTTTCCCATGCTAACTGCTGAAAATCTACTTGTAAGGCATCACATTCACTGCCCTTCAGTGCAACTTTCAGATGAAAAAAGATAACTCTGCATAAATAGCATGCTTTTATCTTTATGTCTTATACTACTCTTTATGCTAGCTTCTAGAGAGCTTTATGCTAGCTCCAGAGTCCTCTAGAGAGCACTTGCTATTTTTTTCAATAGTATTTTTGTAATATTTTATTTTTAACCATACTTTGAAAGACAAATTTGAGGTATCAGTAAGAATACAGTTTTGAGACCAGATATGCTAGAAATGCAAACATACAGATTTTGATAGATAAGATCAGAATGGGGTCCATCTAATAATGCTTCTGACAGAAAGAAGAATTCAGAGGAAGTTGCCGGAAATTTAATGAGAGAAAAATAGAGGGTACTTATTAAGTCAGGCACCTTAAGTCTTCTCAGAATTCCTTAGTACTTTGAGATAATTTTAAATCCTAAAGCATAAGTAACTTTCTTTGAAAATATATTAGCATTAACTATTACAAATCTGGAGCTCATGAATAGCAAAAATTTGACAAATATGAAAAATGAGACATTGCAAGCATTACTGAAAAATCCAAATCTCTGAATCATTGAGCAATTACTTACTTTCTAAGCAGGTGAGAGAATTTGTGGGGTGTGAAAATGATGTAACATAGTGAATAGCCAATATTTCTATGGTCTTTTTGATCCTTCAGAAACTGTTGTATTGTGGCATAAATGTTACAAAACTAATTTGTCCTAACATGATTTGAAATAAGAAAACAGTTATGGTGTGCTTTCTATTTGTTAGGTATTTGGATGAGAGGAACTTAGCCTATTAAAGTTTCAAGAAGTGTTAATATGGAATATACTTGTGAGCCTGATTTGATTACTAGCGCTACCACCAAGAAAATTAATTACCATTTTATGAAAGGTGAATGTTTAACTTCGCAAAAAACATTTTGAACTAATCTTTGTATTAGATGATGAACTGGACCCTACCTCATGTAATACCATTAATCTGAGACAAAAGAAGAAGGATCAGCATGTGTATTTCTGCAAATTTATCTGCTATTCCTTTCCTTTTCTTTCCAGACAACTATTACGGCACTCCGAAGCCTCCAGCAGAACCAGCTCCATTGCTGTTAAATGTGACAGATCAGATCCTCCCAGGTGCCACTCCCGGGGCTGAAGGCAAACGTAAAAGGAATAAGTCTGTGAGCAATATGGAGAAGACAGGTATTGAGCCACCGGAGGAAGAAGAGGAAGAAAGACCTGTGGTCAATGGAAATGACGTGACAGTAACACCAGGTCTGTTCTTCCTTCTTACTTTGCAATGCATTTCTGTTATTCAGAGTCCTCAGTTACCTTCTTCTGCAGTGAGAATATGCTTGTTCAGGTAAAGATGTTCTTGCAAGACTTAGAGCCAGGAATCCTGAATAACAGAATTTCTCTGAAGCCTATAACACATTACTTAACCTCCATTTTGGGGAGTCATGTCATTTATCTCAGCTGCCATAAAGATACCTGTCTCTGAACTAGTCCCTTTGAACCCTCTTTATACACCAAAGAGAAAAGTATCTGCTTTCTGAATACAGTCCATGAGACCTGGTTTAGATTTCTATATTAGAAAATCAATCACCAGTGCCTCTTTCTCCCCATTGACTATAGAGGGAGTCTAGAGAACTATAATTTGGTCAAATGCATCTCATCTCCGTGTTTCAGAGTCTCCTTGTTCTCAAATGATGACACTCACAACAGAGCTCACTACATTATGAAGTGAACTTTTGTAAATTGTTATGAAATCTTAGCAATATTGTGGAAGAGTAAAGTTGTCATCATATTGACGGATTTGTGGCAGTGACAATGACACTTAGCTGGCAACACTATCAGGAAGGACCCTTTTCAGCAATGTTCCAGAGCCTGCATAAAGCTGACAAGATTTCAGATGCCTAGTTCTGAAAGGCAGCTGTTGTTTTACCCCTCAGATGATAGTTCTTCAGAAAAAAAGGGGCTCAAGATACTGACTCGTATCTTGAGTGGAGCACTCCAGCCTTTTCCCAAGCAGGTAATCAGCTTCCCCTTCAATGCTTCAGCAAGTCATCATTTTACAGTACTTAATCATTTCTATTCTGAAATACCATTTAAGAAATGATTTTTTTTGTTGTTGTTCAAGTAGGAAATTGAAGAATTCAGACTTTTATATCTCTCTGAGAAATAACTCTGTGAATCCTTTTTGGTGAACTGAGAAATTCAGAGACAAATTATTGAAGTAGAAGTCTGAAGAAGAAGATAATCATATGGATGAGAAGATAAAAGAGAATACTGCAAGTTCTCTAAATGTATAGGTTAATGTGAAACCAAAATTCTATTACCTGATCTTCTAAGCACTGTAAAAAGGATTTTCATAATGCAGATTCTATATATACTTTTTATTCTCCTACTGCATTAGAAAGTATATCTAATTGAATGCCTTTCCCATCAAGGATAGTTTTGCTACATTCTTGTCTGTGATTGTTGCCTAAAGTTACATGTACAGGCAAATCCCTATGCAGAATCCATCCCCACGTACAAGGAGGGGTAGCAGGGTGCAGTGGGGTGAGAATGGATCTCGTTCTCTCCTCTCGGCTCGCCAAAGGGCTGCAGTGTTACTCCCTGGCTGTTGCCATCCCATGTTGTACAGGCCCTGCTTGTCCCCTCCACACAGCATTGCTCTGGCACTTAGTGCCTTTCCTACACAGCTAGGCAGAAAAGGATGAAGCCCAGAAATCCTTACATAAAACATCAGCACTAGCTCTGTTGCCAGGATACTTCCACAAAGAAAGAGGCAAAAGCAAGAGTTGGTCTCTGCTGTGTAATGTAGAAATCATTAGAAAGATCATTCTTTGCAGTTATTCGAAATGTGCCACATAAATGGAGCATTGCTGAGGAGCAATTTCCAGGGCAATATGTTTCAGCTCAAACTGGATCAAGAGGCAATGTTTACCTGCTTTTCTCTATGCATTGTACACCCATAATTTGTTTCTCCCAGGCAAATCCCATGTGAAGGATGACAAGGCAGCACCCAAGAAACAGACACTGGCATGTGCTGGGTTACAAAATGCAAAATATGAGCGTCGGTGTAAGGCAGCCCCTCGCCTCCCCCTCCTCGCCCCTACAAAGTCATCCCTGTAGGTGTGGCCAGCAGAACAAGCAGAGCCTGTGCTGGGTATCATGGTTTCATAAGCAGGGTTTTGTTGTTCAGTTACACTGATTCAGGACTTTGGGGGTTGTAGCAGAGCAGCTCTGCACGTACATGCTGTGTTGCCTTTGTTGGGCAGTGGAGCTCCCACGGACCCTCTTACTGCAGTCATTTTCTCTGTGGGCTGACAGTCTTAGCTACCTCCAAAATCTGTGCATGCATTTCTAATTTGTGTCTTTAAACAATCAGGGAAAAAAAGAATATGTTAAATTATTTTTTTTTTCAACTCATGTTGTTTTCAACAACAACTTTTAGTGTCTGTTGAGATAAACTGTGCATCTGTTAAGCTTTATTGGTAGGAATAAATTTTCATTATTTCACTTCCACATACCTTGCTTAATAGGCCATCAGATTTCCGTGACATTTGTATATGGAAAGACTGGAGATCTTAAGCCGTGGTCAATAATTATCTTCTTATTAATTTATGCTGCCCAATGTGTTTATTATCTCTGATTTTTGTTACCAGTCCTCAGCCCGGAACACAACAGGAATCCTTCTCAGTTCCTCAGAATGGGGCTTTTGGCCATTTTAGATTGGAGCACTCACAGCCCTTCATCCTGGATCAAGTTCTCTTAGGACAAAATAGTATTAATTGGGACATGGGATTTATCCCATCCAGCTTTAGTAAATTACATGCCTAAGTGACTTACTTTTTCTTTGAGCTACTCCTCTCTGCTGTCTTTATATAAAATAAGGAGAAAGAGGCAATTCCAAAGAGAGGATAGCTCGTTTAGATACCCATTTTAGGGGATCACCTCTACAATCTACACCTCTAGAATGATTGATTCAGCCTACAGATACACAAAAGCCTACATGGCTAAATTTAAGTGAAGAATCCTACTATTTGCCAAGCAGCATATGAGAGACACAATCTACAGATTAGCTGTTCAGGTGGCCAAGTCTAGAATTAGCATTGGGTTTCTCACACCTAGTGCAATCACCCACTTTACTGGACTTCTGGCTGCTCTGGGTTGGGTCTCTGCCATTCACTGAGTTGAGTGAGACGTCTTGCACCTGAGAAGTCTTTTCTGATGGACACTGCGTTATAATGAATGATTTATGTAAAACTGATGCTTTGACAAAAGAGATAAAAAGATTCTTGGTCAAATTGCAGCCTTCTTGTCAGACGTTCAGTTGTCACTGCTGTTGCTGTTTATGTCTGCAGAGAATTAAGTCAGTCTCCTTCACAACCAGCATCATGATTTGATGCTGTGTTGGTCATGTCACATATCCTTCACACTTTTGACTGATTGAGTATTTATCATCCAAATCGTAGAAGAACCACTCTAACACTGAAGGAATGCTTATGCACCCAGAGAATGAAAGTTTTGGCAGGCTCAAATTAATTGAGGGATAAGATATGACATAAAGTTTCAAAATAATCATTCCATGCCTTAGGTTGAAAATGATGCAAAAGGCTAGAGTCCCAATGCCATCAATCACCACGCAAGGTGCAGTAGTCCCAGGCAACAGGTTGAGCTTATTCTTTTATTATTACACAGCAAAGAAAGCCAGAAGCATGAAAATAACACACACGGCATCCAAGAACCATGAGATTTTAAAAAATACGAAAGTTGGTATCCATTGATATTTCTATTGTGTGTTCTTTAAACTCAGTTTATCACAGCCAGGTCACAACCTATGGCCTACAGAATACCCTATGCTTGCCAGGTGTCCATGTCTCCTGTTTTCCTTTCCCCACATCAGCTCCTTGCTCTCCTCGTGGTCCAGTCAGTGGGAACAGTGCCTCCATGCAAAGCCTCCACCAAAACCCAAATATGGCTACAGCTCTGTGGGAAAGGGAGCAGCTCCAAGGCTGCAGAGTTATTATTTTCACAGGAAAATAGATGCACATAGCTCAGCAAACATGAGTTAGACTATTCTTGTATTCAACAGTTATTTAAAATGGATGGACTCTTTCCTGTGCAGAATTTAATGAATTAATCATTTAGATACAGTAAGAATATAAAGAGCTGCAATATTTTCTTTAAGAGCTGCTAAAACCACTCCATAAATTACTATTTAATAATATTTCCTTTCATTTCTTCTCTGCTGATGTGGCATAGAACATCTGCAGGTCATGTGAGTTAGGTCTTTTGGAATAAAAGTTTTTTAAGTCTTGCATGAATAATCTGCAGCATTAAAATAAAGGAATAAAGCAACAAGGTCCTCTTACATCTTTAGACGGCAAATATCAAGAATTAGGCTGTGAATAATAGAAATAATTTAAAGTGCAAGCAAAACAGTTGGTGAAGACTCCAATTCTGAGACTATCACAATATAACTACCAATTATTATAAAAAAATTATGACCATATTGTCTAAGAGCTGCTCAGAGAATATGCCACATCAAGCAGTAACATTTCAACTGATAATATTTGGAATTGGAGTATGACAGAGATGAACTTACAGTATTTAATGATAAGTAGGTATTTTTAACATACACATTATCTTGTTCTCAAAGTTCTCTGTATTCCACAAAGTTCTTTGCATATGCTGGTAGCTTGCTTGTGCTTTACTGGTGCCTATTCTGTCTCTTCCCAGGATACTCACTCTCGAGATACTGTGCTAAACAGCTTTTAAAAACTGGACCGTGTAATCTGTTTTATAGTGAGACAGCGGCTCCAGCAGGGCTATTTCACTTGAATTCAATTGGTTGGTTTTTTAGTGGCAAAAAAAATTCTGGACTCATATTATGATACAATGTTAGGACCTTTTTCGGTATCATATATTGTCTGAAGATAAATATTTGTGTTCACAGTGTTTTACTGTAGTATTTCAAATTTTATTTGTACATTTAAGACACTGCTCGTTTTTAACCAGAACTCCTGTTTTTTATCAAATCAAACATTATATATGAATATATATTAGTAGAAAGAAAACCAGTACAGTGAATATCTACCTTACCTGGAGTATGTGAATGATATATATAACAAAAGATAAGATGACATCGTAGGGCTGTATTCCAGACAAATGTCCATTTTGTAAAACTTAATGTTATAAAATGACATTAGGCAATTCTACCTTAAGTGCTTGGGGTTTAGTCATCATGATGCCTTCTCTGTTATCAAAGCAAGCTGTTAAGAGATAATCATCCAGCAATTAATAATTCATGAGATTGGCTTTAAAATAATTATATTTTTAAGTTGTTAAATAAGCATCAGGTTCTTTTTTTCCCTTCTATATTTTGATAGCAATCTCTGTTTTACACAAGCTTAGAATATTTCTTGTAATCCTCAAGGCTTAATTTTCAAATTTTTTCTGCTATCATGATGGTTGGGCATTGTTAACATAGTTATTGAAAATCAAACCTCTTCAGACCTTTTAAAAATAAGATGTTGAAGAAGAACACATTTTACAGATATCATGGTAAAATCCCAAGATACAGCAATGTCACCACATCTGTGCTCTACCAGATCAACTGTTTGATCATTAGCCACTGTGTGTGAGGCACCTGTGCTCTGTATTTGTTCTACTGTGGTGATATGTACCATGTGGCCTTATGTTTTGTCTTCAGTTTTATCTGTTCAGCAACCTTATCATAGTAGAAATATGGTGAGGACTGGGATAACCTCAAAATGCAACTCACAAATCTGTCAGTGATGCTTGAGACAGATGAGAATTTACTTTTGCTTTGCAGAGATTAAGAGCAAAAACCCAAAGAATTTATTCAGCAATTACATTGTCCTGTTCTCATGGAAAGTGGAGACCATATATCCTCTCTACTTTGCAGGAAACTTTTACGTATTTGAAAGTGCTTCCCCTATCCATCAGTCTGTTCTCCTCAAGACTAAAATAACCTGGTTTTCAATCTTCCCATATTTCCAATCTTTTTTTTTTTCTTTTTTTCTTTTCTGTCTTCTGGACTGTTCCCCATCTTCTTTGACATGAAATTCTCAAAACTAGGCATAGTAGTCCTAATTAAACCTTACTGTAGCTGAAGGTAGAAGGGCTTATATTGCATATGTTTACTCATCCTGCCTTTATGGTGCTTGCTTTTCTTTTGCAAGAGTATAATTATTGACTTAAGATAATATCTAGGCATCCCTCACACATCCCCGTACTTCCATTGTATTTTCAGAAGGAATTCTGCTTAGGCATTTCCTTCCTATTTTGTTTTTTTATAGCTGATTGTGGCATTTTGCACAGACAGATGCCACATTTTGGGAAGCCAAGGCAAGGGAGAGATGGGGATTTGGGAACAGTAAATAAGGAGGAGGGGACTTCTGCTCCCCTGGGATCCCACTGCTCTGCTGCAGGATGCAACTAAGCAAAACTTGTGCTTCTGTCTCCTGCTAATTCATTATTTCCCACAGACAGATTCACATTTTCAAACAGCATAAAATGATTGTAATACCACATAGTTCAAGCATGAGTTAAGATTTAGCAATATGAGCTGCATATGGCTGTAGAGTTACAGACCATCACTCTGTTCAAAACCAGATCTATTTTTTTTTCACACTATTCTAAAAGGCTGTATGTGTCAGTGTCAAAAGTCGGTTTTTAAGATCACGAAAGCTATATCTACCATTTTACCCCAAGGAGCAGCACCTGTTACTTTGTCATGAAAAGAAATAAGATTAGTTTGGCACAATTTCTTCCTGAAAAATCTTGACAATTATTTATCACCTTTGAAGAGCTTACATGTAGGTGGTTTGATTGCTGGTCCCAACGTCCTTCTCAGAATTAAATATAGAAGGATGTCTAGTTACAGTTTCATGGGTTTTTCCTCCTCCTCTATTATAAAAACACATAATGGCCTAATTGAGCAGATTATTTCAAAGGGAACTTAGGTGCTCAGAAATTAAGAATACAAAACTATCTAAAAGTCTAAATCATAGATACTTTGATGAAACCAGGACTGTGTCTGTTCCTTCTAAGTTTCTTTTCTCCTTGAAGTTTCAAAGGTGTAGCCATTACTAGTCATGAGTCTGCTTCGTTGGTTCCCTCAGTAGCCTAGGTTTCATTTCATCAGGCTCTGCCAATTGAGAATGGCTCCTCCATCTAAATTTAACTTGACCTGTTCTCTGTCCATTTTACTCCACATTCTGATGTTAATTATGTTAGTCATTTAATCACAGTCACAGTAGTGACTGAGGCAAAAAGAGCGCTAACTGCCTTGGTTTTATATGCATCATATATTATTAGCTTTCCTTCCTTCCCACATAGTGGAATGAGTCTGCTTTTGGTCTTCTTCTTAATGCACTTAAAGAAAATTTTCTTGTCACTTCTAATGTCCCTGAAAACTCCATTTTCTAGAATCACTGTTCTGCTTTGCTATGATGCGCCCATATTGTTTTTCTGTACTCATTGTTAATAACTTAATCTAGTTTTCACCTTTTGTACTATTCTGTATCAAGTAGCAGACCATTGAAAAGTCATGGCTTAATCAAAATGATCTCTGATTATACTTGCTATGTTTCTTTTTCATTAGAACAATGTGTGCTTGCCCTCTTAGTACTGTTTATTTAATCATTACCCAGTCTCCTGAACTCCTTTTCCCTTACCATTGCTTACCATAACATCAAATTTAATAATTCCGTATGTTGATTAAAACCTTGCTTTTGTTGTTAAATTTTTTTTGCTCTTCTTTCTTGCTGTCCTAATCATCACAAATGAGATCATTTCACCCAAGTTGTCTTCCACTTCCTACATGTTTCACACAAGTATCTACATAGTTCTGTGCTCTGGATGCACCATTACTTCATTTTAAAAATTTCATCTTCCTGAACTTCATTGTAGACTACATCGTTGGCTTCTTTTAAAAAATGATTTTCTTCTTTTTTTTTTATGGTTAGCAACAGATTTCAATATAGAATCATAGAATCATAGAATGGTTTGGGTTGGAAGGGACCTTAAAGATCATCTAGTTCAACCCCCC
>BJBW01000596.1:109543-182219 GCA_004320125.1 Scolopax mira | reverse complement strand
CGTTGCCCCTTGTCCTGTCACAGAGTCCCTCTCTGGCTCTCCTGTAGGTTCCCTTCAGATATTGATAGGCCGCTATAAGGTCTCTCCAGAGCCTTCTCTTCTCCAGGCTGAACAACCCCAGCTCTCTCAGCCTGTCCTCATAGGGGAGGTGCTCCATCCTTCTGATCATCTATATGGCCCTCCACTGGACCTGTTCGAACAGGTCCATGTCCTTCCTGTGTTGAGGACTCCAAAGCTGGGCACAGTACTCCAGATGGGGTCCCATGAGCGCATAGTAGAAGGGCAGAATCACCTCCTGTGACCTGCTGGCCACACTTCTCTTGATGCAACCCAGGATGTGGTTGGCTCTCTGGTCTGCCAGTGCACGTTGCCAGCTCATGTTAAGCTTCTCATCCACCAACACCCCCAAATAGTCCATATAGTATAATTCAGGGCAAGTTTTTTTTTTTTTTGATGATACAAAACCATATATACTTCCTTCATTCTTTACATTTTGTTAGGAACAAGGTATAGTAGTGTCAAACTAGTCTTTATTACACTGTTATGTACAATTTTTGGTTAAATACTGATATACAACTTCACAGTTTGTTGTCAGTTTTCCTCTGATATTCTTTGTGTCCCTGTGACATTTATCTGTTGGTGAGCTTATGTCACTAGCCTTCACATAACGTAATGTAAAGCCATGCTCACTAGCTCTGAGATTCATTTCCCCTCATTTTAACTACCTAGAAACTGAGCAACTTGCCTAATCAAGACTGAATTTTGTTTATCTAACTTAAAATGCAGGGTAGTTTCAGCCATCTGACTAGGACACCATCATAGTCAGTGGAGATTGGGTCAATATATTAAAATTGTGAATGAATTGTACAGTTCATTTGGCCAAAAATAGAGGTCTGAATACTGTTTCGGTGAGATCAGGTTTCATTTACAGAAAAAAGGATCCAAGCATAAGAACTTCTGTTGTCTACTGAGGCAGCAGTTTACTGCTACATTTTTTTAAGAAATAGTTCCTTGATAGACCATAAGATGAAATACAGCTTAGAAAAACATATCTAGTAGACCATTCAGCCAAATTTATTCACTTCCAAGGATGAAGGAATCTCTTTGTGTACTCAGGCATCCTCTATTTGAACTACTAGTAATCAAGAAGCAATTGTGTTTTCTACACTGTCAATACTTGTGTGCATGGAAGCCCTGCTATGTCATACTCATTCATGCAGATGAACATGTAAATTCTTAAGTGTGGAGGTAAGTGTTCAACAATGTGGATAAGGCACATTTAAACTCCTAGTATTGCACACCTGGTCCCTACTTAGCTGATTTTTTGGTGGTATCTTTGTCTTATAATTGTGTTCAGCAGAAGTTTCCATGGATATTGCTAAGTTCTACTACACTTGCTTATCTAAAAGTATCTGGATTGCACTGTGGGAACTGTAGAGATACTGTCAGACACCATACATTAATTTCTGACTTTATGGAAGTAAAATCACTAAAAAGTGAAATATCAAGTACTGAAAAAGACATAGGAAAGGAAGACTCCTTTCTGAGTATGTTCTTGTCACAGTGAGACACAACATTGGGTATAGAAAACATTTGGCATTGACTGTGGGAAACTATGCCTCCCACGATTATATTGGTAATAAAATCACAACCACTTTCTATACAGTTACTATATTGCTATAAGTTGATGGATATAATATTGATTTTTTGATCTATAGATATAGGTAAAGCAATTAGTGTATATACTTTTTTAATTGAAAAGACCTGCTGTCTGTAGTAAAACAGCAAGGTACTTGCTTTGGGGATGTACAGCTTGAAAAGTTAAGACACAAACCAGTAATGTTGCTGGATATGAGGCTGACTTCTGCTCAGTACTAGCTGCTGATCTAGAAGGACTCCTGGGACAGAATGAGCCAGAACTCTTTGGCTTGTTTCTTAGCTCTTTATTAGTTTCTTATTTCAGTTTGGTTTTATTGCTTTATTTTCTCTTGTTATGTTCCAGATAAAATGCATCATCAGAGAGACCCTTGTGTAAACCCAACAGAATTTTTCTCTTTATTTCAAGACTTGCAGTTCATAGACTATTGCGAGGAGACTTTCAGCTGGTAAATTCTCCACCATTAACTTGGATATCCAAAACCTGTAATTTCTCTTGTAGAATCAAGTGAACATGAAGAGAAGAGTACAGGTGTCTTGGGTGAGGTACCTTCCACCCAACCTTGTCCTGCACCAGGGTATACTCAGCCTGAAGAAGCAAAGGAAGATATGGATGTAACAAAGCAGACTAAACCTGAAGAGAATGACGACTTGGGCCCGCTGCCTGATAACTGGGAAATGGCTTATACAGAAAAGGGAGAAGTCTACTTTATTGAGTGAGTCTTATTCTTTCTCTTTCTAATAGCTATATCGTTTTTAACTGGGTGGGGAAATGGTTTGCATGGTGGAGTGGAGCATTGTACTCCTTCTCAGTAAAGCAGCAAGAATATTCTGGCTGTCAAGACTCCTGAGAGCTGGTGGCAATCTCTGCATTACTGACATACATTGAAACATGCTGGGTTTTGAGACAGGGAATAGGACTGCTTAGCATTTCAATGGCAGCAATTAAAGCCATTATTTCTTCTGGGGAAAGCAAGGCTTTTGTGCTGTTCTGGTGCTCACAGGAGAGAAGCACAATTGCTAGGTTCTTCCTTATGCGGCCAGAGGTGGAGAAGGTTGAGCTTTTTGCCAATTTAAAGAAAGAAGTATAGGCATGATAAAAACTAGCTAGTGAACAGTAGAGGGAGGCCAAGCTATATTTAGAAATAATAAAATAAATGAGTGGACAATAAGGAGAATTAATTATGTGTAGAAACTTTTTCCTGTTGGTAGGCTATACATACCTGTTGCTGCTGTTGCTAATTAGCCAACAAATAGATATGACAGTTCTTTCTTCTCTAAGTGCAATCATTAATGCACATTTGCCAGAATAAGAACACAGCAAGTGAATAAGTTCATATAAGCACACAAAAAAGAGAGAAAAGGAAAAACATCTTCATCAGCAGAACACTACAACAGTAGCATTTATTTTTGCTTTAAGGAACTGCCTTAAACAATTTGGTGTTAGCTATTATTCTGATTATTAGTATGCAAAAATAACATTTGGTGGTATCATTTCTGCTTTAAGTCCCAAGTTTCATGTAATATTTTATGACTATCACATGAACTGGTAACAAATGATAAGAATAAAGTTTATCCATGTGATTTTTCATAAACATTGGCATGACTATAGATTCTGGCTTATACAAGGCTGAAAAGAGCAGTAACTTTTAAAACATAAGTGTCTTTGCTGAAAAGGGCAAAAATATGCTTATTCTAGAAAAAGAGTAATTATTGTAACTTTGCCCAAGCAAGCAGAGAAGAACTAGGATGACCTCAGGGGTAGCTCAAACCCTCGTTTCCTTCTTACTTCACTCCCAAATTTAATTTTTCTGCACATACTGAATGCTCTGACAGACAGCAGACTGAATTATGTAGCACTATTATCTTATTTGTTATAACAAAAACGTGATACATTTAGGGGGTGAAGGATGGGATAACGGGTAGGTCACTAACACACCAAACTGCAACAGTGGTAAATACTGCAGCAGGCAATTTAATCGAAAATAAATGTATATTTTGTTACAAATACAGTGAATGCAAATAGCCCTGCTGCTCTACAGAGCAGCCATTCCACTCCACAAATTCTTCTGATGTTACAGTTTACTTCCTTTCCTGGAAATGCTCTGATTTACACTGCAGTTCTGACAATGCTCATCTTTCACTTCCACTAAATGAATGTTAAGTAAAGCAGAGAAATCAATCAGAGGTGCAGACTGGATAGAAAGGCTGTTATAAGGGCTCCACGCCTTTGGGATTATATTCTTGAATTATGTAATTGCAAAAAAAGTGCAATTACACATCTGTAAAAACATGAGATTATTTACTAGAATCCTAGCAAAGCAACAACTCTTTGATCATTTGCGTTTTCACATTGCACAGTCTTCACAGGGTTAAGTAGGAATGTAATGCTGTGGGGAAGCTGTTAAATTGCCTCTTTGTTTACAAGTCACTTTGGTTAATGGCATGAAGAGACTCCATTTGCTTTCGCAAAAAACGGAAAGATAAAAAGACAACAAAAACCTATTTGTCTAACAACATCTCCCTGAACAGTAGTAAAGATTGTACTGGATTATTAAATAATAGATGAAAAACAAACATTTTTAAAGTGTACATCACAATGGGTGGAAAAAAGTCATACTAGGCAGCAGCTTTTATAGCTTTATTTGAGGTTCATGTGAATTGTGACTTTAAACCCTAAGGATTTCAAGCAGTAAGAGATCTCAAGTTCCAGGTTGTCCCAGGTATACCCAAAGGTCTTAGATTTCATGACAGTATTTTCATTCATTCACCTCAAACTAACCTCTAAAATTTGTATGTGAGCTCATTTATCAAAACTACCTTGAGAAGTAACCTGGCAGATTTACAGTGAGAGAGGGAGTGAATTCATAAGAAGAAAGACAACTGTCTGTAGTCAGTATTATTTATTTGTTAATCATTAATGGCCTGGTTAGCATTCTGTAAAGCACACTGGAAGGAATTTCCTCAGCCTTAATGTCTAAAAAAGAAAAAGATTCGCTGGATGATTTTGAGGACAGTTGTATTTTAGGGCAAGACTTGGTCCTTTCTTTTTCTTTTTAAACTTAGGTGCATGACCATATGTTTACCTGTACTAACATTCACAGTCAGAACAGGAGAGATCCTTCTCACTGCAAATACTTACCACTGTTTTTCAGGAAGAGCTACTTAAGTACATTTCTTGGGCTGTGTTCAGCTTTCCTTACATATGAATCCAAATTTTCAAATACGGACACACACCACACAAACAGGAGTCCATCTCCTACGTTTGATTTCATTGGGAACATATGCTAACGAGAACATGCAATAATTTAAACACTGTATATAAATTGGAATGCCACCAAAAAAAACCCTTCACTTCTGCTCCTTCTCTCCTAATTTAAATAGGGCTGATGAGTGTGACCTACTTTGGCATGCTCAAATAAATTTCATCACTGATCTTTAATTTTTCCCTTTCCTGGGGCCAAGGAAAGGCTGCAGTTCCCTATAACCTTCAGACCTTACCTTGCCAACCACTCTCAAACCACATTCTAGACATGAGTTTTGTGTTCTCCCCACAAAGTCAGCCAACAAATGTTGGCTTTGTTGGATCCCAGGCAATCGATGTTGATTGTGTTAGTCCAATGCAGTGTTGAAGGAAATACAAAAGACCAAGACTCTCGGTGCAGCTGTTATCATGTGCAGTCAACTTTAAATGCAACCCTCGTCCAGCTCATCACATACACCATGGCATTATAGACTGTCCTGTAGAGATGGTTACACATTATGATACTTGTTTATAAAAGGTGGAATTGATTTTGCCTCTCTCTCCAGCCCTTTAAACCTACAGGCAGCAGAGCTCCCTGGAAGGGGTATGGGGAGAATAAGATATTAAATCAGGAAGAGCTGCAGTTCGTTAAGCTGAGCTACAACTAAGCCTTGATGAATAGTCTCAAGAACATTACATAGCCTATAACAAAAGCTATTTAACTCTGTACTGTTCAAAAGGACATATGATTTCCCTTGCTTATACTGAATTAGTAATTGTTTTATTAGTGGGTAAAGTCTAGAATAAACTCAAACCTCTGTAATACATCTTTAAAGGATCATCTTCTTTCACTGCTGGTGATGATTTTTAGGAGAATTTGGCCACATGACTTTTATCAAACCACTTCCCAGTATATCTCACAGCCATTCAGTTTCTTCATTTCAAAACCTACTTCTCCATGCAGTGCAATCAGCTTTGCTTTTTGGACTTCTTGCAGTATCTTTTTCTAGTTGTTAAAGCTGCTTTTTTTATGAGAGCACCATAAAAGACTACAAAACAGCTATAAAATAGGCCTCTGCCAAGGACTCTCCTCTTCACAGTAAAAAACAGCCATTATTTTTTGAATACAGCTGCTGCTATTTCAGGTGTTATCTGAAAAGATGCATAGCTACACATTGGAAAAGTAAAATCCTGACCTACTTTGTTTCTAAGAACATTGCTACTGACTTCAATGGGATCAGTATTTCTTAGTAATTTTTAAGGTAGAAAAGTCTTTTGATTGCAGGAATAACATGTTTATCCTAACACCTTCCTTACCTGAAGAATCATGATATATTTAGTTGTTCCTGGTTGCTCAGGAACAACTGAGAGTTCACCCTCACAAAGTACAATATATTAGTTAAGCCTGGCTACATCATTACAACTTTATCTTTTGTACTAAAAGATACTATAAGTGAGGTGAAAGTACACCCTTCCACCTGCTCAAGAGTACTTCCATATCCTGGAGTAATTACCCAATCTTTTATAAGCTAGCTTGGCACTTCTGAGAGTATGTTACATCATTAAAGTATCAGTGCGTAAGATTTAAATTTGCAGTGTTTTGGTTGTATGGTTGTTTCTGCTACTTTAATTAAGCAGCAATTAAGATGAATGTGGGTTTTTTTCATGTGCTGTTTTAATATTTATTTCTGATGGGATTCCTCTTTGGGAATCAAGCCATTTTATATCAGTGTGACTTTATTGTGTAGACAATTCTGAATTGTCAGGGATGTTGTGAACATGACCATAGATGTCCATAATTCTTTTTCCTTGTTTATATGTTGCATTGAATTAATCTGTTTTGGTCAGCATAATAATGATCAGATCTCTAATGCTCTTTGGATTTCAACATGGCATACAGTGAGATAGGCAATAGAAAAGATTGGTTTCTTTCTCCTGAGACCACTTCCTTTCCTCATGGAAAATTAATTAGACATGGGGAGACAGTAGCACTGGAAAGAATATGGGGAATGCTGATTTTTTTCTTCTCTTGTCTTTTGATGTGATAAAGACATTCTCAGTCTGTACTACTAGTGTATTGTCCTTTGCTCTCACTTGTTTTTATCTATGTGGACATCCAGGTCAAACTGCCAGCTCAACTCCTCTTGTCTTTCCTCATTTTCTTATTTCTTCTCTTTCCCCTAAAGGTCTCTGCTGCTCTACTCTGCAGAATTCCTCTTCCAACATCTCCTCTGATGTCTGTACTGGTGTTTTCTCCTTTTTTTTCTCCTTGGCATTTATTGAACTATAAGATTCAGCTCACCTGGCTTGCCATATACCATTAGGTACCTAGCATAAACCAGTTGGCAAGGCAAATCCTGTGGTCAATGGAGAGAGATAATTACCTCCAGAGGCTGATTCATCCTGTCCAAAGATAAGGGCAAAATTTATTTGCCTAAATGTTGAGGCTTCTACCAGTAAAGATGCCCACAGGTATCCAAGGGTACGTCTGCAGTAGTATGTAAGTTTCTGTCAGGAGCACACTTATGAAGCAAATCTTCCAGTTTTCTCACCACACTATGGTTTGGTTCAGGTTTCAGAGTACATGAATTGGGTTCCTTAGTTCCTGAAACTAAAAAGAAAGTTGAGGTCAAGGAGTGCACCTAATTGTCTCCAACTCCTGAACCCCTGAACTCAGTCCATGAGGCCAGATTTGAGTTAAAACCAATCTGAATTCCTTCTGATCTAAACCATGTCCATATCTAACTTAGCAACCTTAGTAGACTGATATTAGTGAATTACTTGGTGCTCATGACTCAGCACCCACAACTACGAGGTCTTTTCAGGTGCCATGGGCTGCATGTTTGTGAATGGTTTGTAATGCATTAGGTGAGCTCTTGCTGCATATCATCTGGTTTAAATTCAAGTGAAAGAAGCTTACAAGATGGAGGAATGCTTAGTGTGTAAGTGAAGATAACTGAGAGATTCACTTGAAAAGTGAATCTGAGCCTGATCTGAGCAAAAGCAGTATTGTAGAGGTATACTAATAGCCTAAGACATCTCCATGAACCTGGAAATATGACACAGTACCTGCCAAAACCAGGATCCTTCTGGAGTGGCAGCCAGAGCCCATTTGGGGGATGCCATGGCACCTAGTATGTCACTAAGAACCTATGGTTCCGTCCCCAGTCCCACTGGAAGATAGGTAAGATAAATTATTCTGTGTAGGTGCCTCTCCCTTGAATACAGGGGTAGAAGTCACATGAGATGAAGCCCAGACTTTGTCAGAAATTAACTGCCTGAGTCAGAGTTACTTAAATGGCAGAAATTGCCATAGGAGATTTTAGGCATTTATGTATTCACAAAAAAATCTTACATAACCATCTTCTGCTCCTGCAAATGCCTGGAAGCACCACCACTGTGCTTACCTACTGCCAAAAGCCAGCTGGGATTCACAGGATAGGCACCCCCAAACCCGTGTCTTTTAAGGACCACATACTCCAAGCACACCTAACAGAGTGACAGCACGAAATGCAGCACACACTAGCAGTCATAGCCACTGCCATTCAAACCACAGCCCTTTTGTATCTGTTCCTACATGTGTGCAAGAAGTTTGGGTAGCACCCAACAAAGGACAAATTGAAAAATTGCTGTTTTAATGCTCTGTTTCCCTGTCACTGTCCCCCTAGACATAAATTACTTGAAAATCATTATTGCGGTATTTGAAAAGCTGTGCAGATCTACAGGTCTTAGGCGTACAAAAAGGAGGGAGGAGTAAGCATTTTAGAAGTCAGGTGGCCTGCACTGCACTTTGATTTCCTCTGTCTCATATTCTCCCCTCTGCTCAAGCTGTTATATTGAGGACCATCTTAAATGTAATGGGTTCACAATAAAGACCCAAACAAATGCATATGTGCTGTCCCCAAATACACTGAAGCAGCATGTTGGTAAATACTCATTTTGAAATGCCTTTCACAATAACATGCAAATTATACATACCTTGCGAGAGTCACAATTTAGAATAGGTTTGCAGTGTTTTGAACAGACATTAAGGGTATTACTGTCAGGAACTACTTTCTATGTTCCCTTCAAAAATGTTTCAAGAGATTGTCTCAGGGCTTTGATAGTGCAAGAAACTTTATCTGTCAAAGTGCTTTGAACTGACAGATTGCTAACACAAATCCATTGTATTCAAATCTTAAGTAAAATAATATACTGTCTAACAAATAATTATAATAAAAAGATAATACATTGTTAAATAAGAAAAGCCACACTCCTAATGTTTTTTACTTCCTAAAGATATGGATGGGTATCCAGTGAGATATCCAGGGAGGCTCTGGTCCTGATACCTAGATCCAGCGGTGAAAATGGGGAACTGGGGCATAATCAGTCATTGTGAAGTCTTAAAAGCAAAGTTACAAAGAAAAGCTGGAGAAGAACAGGGGTTGAGTCAGGGTTTCTGAGAAGTATTCTGAGCTTTCTTTCACTCTGTTTAAACCAGCTGAGTAATATTTTTTTTCATAGATGTTTAAAATTGTCTATAATTGATACTGGGGAACTCTGATTATAATAAACTATTTTTGCTGGATGTAAATACTTGGTAAAAAGGGAGGATTTAAGTTAGTTCAGAAATACTATTTTATTGACTTTTGTCTACAATGTTAAGCTCTACTGCTTTACTGAGTGACTTCTATTTCTAATTATTTCTCAAATTTGCAATACACTTCTGCCTATAAGTGGTTTCTATTTTGTACAGCAGGTAACAAATTAGGATGAATTTTAAAACGTTATGCTATTCCCATGCTCCACCTACTTGAAACAAAACCAAAGGAATCCTTCATTGAGTGCTTACAAAGTTTCCAAAATTAGGTATTTGCTCTTGATTTTAAGACAGATTCTAAGATGTGAATGGTTGATTTGCCAGTACTTAGCTCAGTTGTCCTAGCTAGTAATCAAGATCACTGAAACTGTGTAAGGATGGACTTTCTAAACCTACCCCTTAATGATGAGGTATGGTTATTGCTGAGTAATGAAACTATGGCCAGTGGAAAATGCTGGTGGAGCCACAGCTGTATTTTTCACAGGATGTTTTTATTGCATCACCTCACTCTCATTCAGTCAGTGACAACTGCTCTGACTGCCTGTTTGTGCATTTATTCCACAACTGCCTGGGCTATTCATCTGCCATTCATTCATAACTAATCTGTAAATCCACAGCCTATTTTCCTTCTCATCTGTCTATAAGACTTCCCAAATGGACATAAATAGTTAGACCTAGTGGTAAGGCAGGCAAGTTATACACTGTAGATTTTTCAAGATTTTTAGTGCTTAAGAAGCATTAATGCAAACGCTTAAAAAGCATTAAAACAAACCAAGATCTCTCAGCCTTTCCTCAGAAGGCAGCCTTCCCAGTCCTTTGATCATCTTGGTGGCCCTTCTCTGGACCTTCTTCAGCTTGTCCACATCTTTTTTCTATGGCAGGAACCAAAACTGAACACAGCATTCCAGGTGTGGCCTGACAAGCACAGAGTTGAGTGGGATAATGACTTTATCTCTGCTGGTGATGCTCCTGTCGATGCAACCCAGAATCTGGTTGTCCTTCTTTGCTGCATCAGCACAGTGTTCATGGAGCTTCTTGTCCACCAGGACACCCAGGTCCCTTTCCACAGAGTTGCTGCCCAGTTGGGTAGATCCCAGTCTGTGTCCTGACTCCCAGATTATGTTTTCCCAGGTGCAAAATCTTACAATTCATAAGGTTCTTGTTAGTCCACTCTTCCAGCCTATCCAGGTCTTCCTGCAGAGTGGCTCTCCCATCTGAAGTGTCCGCTTCCCCACTCAGTTTGGTGTCATCAGCAAACTTCATCAGAGTACACTTGATCCTATCATCCAGAAGATCTTCACTTATGAAGATATTAAACAGCACTGGGTGCATATCAGTCCCTCGGGGACCTCCCTTGTGACTGGTTGCCATTTTGCAAAGGAGCTATTTACCACCACACTCTGGGTGTGGCTGGTCAGACAGTTCCCCACCCACCACGAAGACCCCTTGTCTAGTCTATAAAGCAATTTGTTATAGATAAAAGTTCTTGCAGATGACTTGCTTTTACTAAGTAGCTGAAAGGGTTTGAGAGACAGGAACAAGAAGAGGAGATCGAGTGCTTTAAGAGCTGATCTAGATGAGATGCATCTTCATTCTCTGAAATTTCTCTGCAGACTGAAGGACCATTCTTCTGTTGGAAACGATGTCTTTAATTTTTTTATGGCTTTGTTTAGAATGGCTACATTGTACAAAATTGCAGGACGTCAGTCCTTCTGGGTTCATGGAAGCCACATTTATGCTGAAGGGAAGCATAGCTGTTTGCTTACTCTTGTTCCGAGTTTCAACAAAAGCCTTGGAGACTGTAATTCAACTAATTCACATTGTAAAATATTAATACTGGATTGGGCAGAAAGACAGCTTGGCACCTGTCTTTACAGATGCCTGAAAACTCATTTCTCAGGTTTATTCCAGAAATGTCATAGGGGTCTTTCCAGGGCTGGTGAATTGGCATGTTCTGATGTTGTGTTGACTTGTACAGGAAACACTGACCAGCTGACTTGCAACAGATTTGCTTCTAGTACTGACTTTGCCACTGACTTGTTTGGTGGCTGTGGATGGTCACTTGGTGACTCCGTGACTTCATGTTCCCACCTTTAAAACAGGGATGATGAGTTTTATTCCTTTGTAAAATATTTTGCGATCCACTTCGTACCACAGCAATCACTAATGGTAGTCATATGTTTATATTACCCTTATAAAGCCACGGGAAGCTGTGTATCTGACTTACATCCTGCAGCCAGTTGGGGTCCCTAAAATCTCCCAGGGTGAGTAGCTGGGAGAGAGTGGCTGTTGTGTAGACATGCCCACTCTCCAGAGATGCTCCTGCAGCTTCCACAGGTGTGACCAGGGCCCTGAGCCCTGATGCTGCTAACGGGGTCCCCATGATAGTGGGGAGCTCAGTGGGGGCTGCTGGCTACATCCAAGTAGCTCATTAGGTGCTGGGCTGATGAGCCCACTCTGACCTCCCTACTGCTGCAGCGACCTTGTTGCCAGCATCTCCCCTAGTTAGCGTGAAGCTAGCTCAAGAATGTCTGCACAAGCTGCAGTTAGGCTGTGACTGCAGTTTAAAAATACACCCTACAGGAGACCACAGACAGCCGGAGCTTCAGAGAAAGTGTCTTAGTTACATTTGCAATCAAGCATGGGCTGCAGGCATCATTTCAAATTTACTTTACCTTTGGCTTATCATTTTTCATACTCTGCAAACATAGCCTGGCTCTCCCAAGTTGTGGAAGGTTTTGTTTATCCTCTTCACCTGTCATGAATGGTGTTCTAGACTAGGGCATGCTTAAAATAGGAATTTAAATGCCTCAATTTTCATTTTAGTTGCCACTTTATCCGTACACAACTCTCATCTACTTTTTTTTCCCATCCAAAACGTGGAGGAAGCTTTAACATTGTGACAATTGTGACAATTATATTGTGACAATAATACTGAGAAGCAGATAGTATTGCTCTGTTTTTAGAGAAAGAGAGAAATCGAGGCAGAGGAAAAGTTATCTGCCGTGGACTAAACAAGGTGTCAGAGTGGGAGAAGGAACTGGTTCTATGCATTTCTTTTTCCCTAGGGGAATCAGTGGTGTCTGGACCACATGGTGTGCATCAGTTAATCAGTTAATCAGTAAATCACCAGCTAATACTCAATACTAACCCATCTTTTGCCAAGTCCACCGTTTTTGTACACCTTATACTGATCTTTATAAGAGAAATCTTAAGTACACTTTAAAATGATACAGCAAATTAATAATAAGCTAAATAATTCAATACTATATAAATTGTTTGGAACAAGCATCCTCCTAAGATGTATCAGATAAATAAAACATGGGTTAGAAGTGACTCTGAATGATAGTATTATAGGAAAGGCATCTCAAAAAACAAAGGAGGAATGATCACATCTTTTTCTGCTTTCTAGTCTTCCCTTCTTAACATATTTAAAATATTTGGTTCCAAATTCTAATGCATATAGGAAAGGTATAAATTTAAAAGATCTGGTTTTAAGTATTGTTAGCTGTGCTACGTATCAATTCATTTGGCAAAATATTCTTGCAGAAAACAGGTTGTGCTGGTTCAATGCTATTTGATGGCTGATTCCTCAAAGATCTATTCTGAGTATAGAAAGGAGCCACATGATTCATTCAGCTTGTGCATATCTATTTTATCTCGATAGAAGGATTATATATGGAGAGATAAAGGTTTGTTAAACAAAGTATCATTAATCATTCTGTCCGGAAATGTAGTCTTTGCAGGAGCATGCTGTAATTTGCATCACTTTTGCTATGCCTTGCCAGTGCTGCTGGTGAGAAATAACAAACCTGTATTTATGAAAAGGACAGGTTTAAGATGAAAATAATTCTATCCGAAAACTGTGAGAATGCTACAGGATCCTGTCGCCTGCACTCGTTCAACGGGAGAACACTGTATTTGTAATAAATTCCTTTTGCTCTGGATGAGTTCTGCATTTTCAATGAGGTTAACTTGGCAACATTCTAGTTGATTTTAATAAAAATAGCTGCTTTGAGGACAGGGAGCTGAGGTTGCCAAATTTACAGCTGCCTTGCACAATTACTCTTACACCTCCTTCAGGGCTACTTAGAACCAGTAAGCAAATTAAGTGTATCGATTGCAATTTTGTTGGACTAACCCTTTATTCTTAAGGAATAAACTTGATTCCTTTCAGTATGTGTCTGCTCAGAGTGATCTCTTTTCTTTTCAGCCATAACACAAAGACAACATCATGGCTGGATCCACGACTTGCGAAAAAGGCTAAACCTCCAGAAGAGTGCAAAGAAAATGGTAGGTTATTAAGTTTTCGTTGCTGCTCAGAGGGGATTTGCCTTTGTGTGTGTGTCTTTCTCTCAGTTCTGACAAAAATCAGGCATTTGGGGGAATGATGAAAGGTGTTTAATTGCTGCTTTGGTTAGAAGCCATAAGTGATACCAGTTCTCAGTGTGCCATGTGTTTCTCCTTTTTATTCCCCTTTCTGATGCTATCCAAAGCTGAGGATCACAAGTGTGTTTTCTGCCTGTTGTGTGTGTGACTCCGGGACTGACCCTCTCCCTCATCTCCTACAGAGAACTTTGGTCTGCAGAACAGAATCCCTTTTCAGATTCTGAGCTTTTAATCTACAGGCGATTCAATGCATAAGGGAAACTAGCAGCACCGTGGGAATATGAATATTGTTTGATTTGTATTTAAAGGTACAGTGCTATGCTATTTAGTAGCCAATTTAAACAAAATAGTGTTCTGATAAAACAGGGTGTGGGAGGGAGAAAAGAGATCAGTGGCTGTCAGAGTTCAAGACTGGATTTGGGGGGTACTGCATTGTTAATGGTTTAAAATTTAACAGCGTAAATACTGTTGAGGATGCTTAAAGGAGCTGTAGCTGTTGTGCTGGAGAGATGGCTATATCGAGAGATTCAGAGATATGAAATAATACAGATCTTATCGAACTACCTTACATGCATTCGGTATAATTTCTATTTTTTCTCTGGTAAAGTTTCAGTCATCAAAATCATTTAATAAAGCCAAAGTAAAAAATGGATTTTAATAGATCTTTCTCCGTGGAGGGGTTTTTTCATTGTTTTATAGTTCAATGTCAGTTCAATTAGCCAGCTAAGAAGTAATGATTTGTAAAGACTGCTGCTTATCTTATTATTGTGAGATACTGATGATTAAATGCATGCATTCTATGTGCATTAATTCAAGCATTTTTAAATATTTTAAATGTATTAATAGGCTTTCATGTACTGCATCTGATTTACTTTAAATTTTCCAAAATATGTTAATTTGATTAATGTAAATGCTATTAACAGAAAGAAAACTCAGTGCCGTTTTGGGCTGATAAAGAGGTCACTGAGGAGTTGCTGCCTTTATAAAATGCAGGGTCAGTGGTTTGGTAAAGAATGTTCCCGCAAATGGCTTCATTTTGAAAGGTAGCTATATTCCTAAAATCCCTTCCTTATTTCAGCAGTAATTCTGACGTTCTCTTCTGACATCAGAAATTACATGTCTGAATGATTTTGTGATGCCTATCCTAGCACTGACAACTCTAGCTCCCGGAGTAAATTCTACATTGAATACACTGTAGTGTGTTACTAAAACAAAACAAGGGCACAGGAGTTTTTCGTTATAAATATCTCTCATTACTTATATGAAGCTACTTCTTTGCTTGCTCCTTAAAGAATACTAGTGTAAGAAGCAGAAGAAAAATCCACCAATATCTATGGAGTAACATATCACGGAGTTACTTGGAGTAAATGTGTGTTGCTTTTTCATTATCATTTGCTTTTTATTTTTTCTGGTAACTGTTGTATACTGAGATCACAACGAACACTAAAATATTTCAAAAAATGCCAAAGTGTCCGAAACAATTTAAAATGAAGGTCAGTGCATTAAAGTAAAAATATTATTTTGTTGTTATTTGACTACTGGAATATTGATTTACTATAGTATGCTGGGTCATGTTCTTTTTAAGAGTTGCTCAGCTCATTAATGCAAAGTACTTGAGGTGAAGCATAAAAGACTTCAGAGAGAGATCTTCTAGTCTTACAGATATTGTTCTTGAAACATCATCTCTTTTCCTAAGGTTCTTTGGTTGTTGAAAAATTTGGGTTTGGGTTTTTTTAATCCAATACCTGCAGAATAGAAGTTTCTTAAAAATCACTAATATGCCTTAATATGACTTGACTTTACTAACCAGGGACCTTGTTATAGCACACAGGGATTTAGAATTTTTGTTTGAATTTAAAGTCAGATCAAGAATTCATTTCACATGGGTTTCAACTGTTACTAAGTAGGTGGTTTTTATGCTAAACATCTTTGCTGTTACACTTTATGATTTATTCTGGTATATTTTACTCAGAGATACAAAATTTAGAGAGACATCAGTGTTTTAGATAGAAAATGATACTTACCTTGCTGCTTTATTTCTATCTGCATAACTTGTGTTTTTCATTGACATTCATTTTGTCACATCTGAAACTTGTATTGATTCTCTGAGATACATTATGATGTCCTTGTCACCTATCAGATTCTGCTATCAGTTTTTCATTCTGAACAACTCAACTTTTGTGTTCTCCTGTTGTAGCAAGTCCTGCCAAATCCTCCTTCTTCATTCTGCCACCAGCACACAGTTTCCACACCAAAAAACATCCAAGCAGCATACAATATTTGAGTCCTGATGTTCTGGGCTAGCAATATTAAGGGCCCCCTTCTGCTCCAGGCTTTTCCTCTCTTCCACTTTCGTCTCTTCAGTACTCCTTTGCCAAATTCAATTTCTTCATTTTCTCTGGCTTCTGTATCTGAAAATCCCACTGCTTGCTCATTTCTCTTTGTAAAATATGAACCACCTTCCAGCACATCCCTCCTCTTGGAAAAATTTTCACATGCCTTTGCCAAGAGATTGACAAGCTCTACCAAGTCAAACTTTCTTTGCCTCTGTGCTGTGGACTCTCTCTGTTTTCTTTTAATGACACCCACTGCTCGAAACCCCTCTGTAGGTCAGGTTTTAAGGGCTGATCTTTACTTCTGTCTCTGTCATGAAACTTCTGTGTAAGTTTCAGCAAATTACCTCAATTTTTGTCCTGTCAGAAGTACTTAGACAGTAGGTCTTTGAAGCAAGAATTGCCTCTTACTGTCTGTTTGTATTGTGCCTATCTAAGTCTCATAATAGTAATAAACAGAAATAACAAGTAGTTCTTCAAAAATAACTAGAATTTTTTATGCATTTCTGATTTCCTCCAGAAAATCTTGACTTTATTGGAAATAATTGTTTTTTCTCTCCTGAAAATATGTATTAAATATTTGGGTTTTCTGGATTGGAATATATATTTTTAATGATTCCTTTTTTTTCCCCACATCAAAATCAGTTAGTCAATTTTTATCTGTAGAGTACTACAGAAGTTCTAGTTCTGCCCCCTTAATTTCTGTGAGCTAGATTCCCTGGTTGATACATTTTCTCTAAAGTCTTATTATATAGTAGACTCACAGGATTTACATGATTACTAGTATATTATGTGAGTGGTCTACTAACAGAGTCTGTTCTTTGGGAGAGAATATGGAAAAGAATGACAAGTCCCATAAGACAGTAGAAAATGTAGTGTAATATTAAAAGGCAGTTGAGCCTTAATGACATGAAATATCTCAGGTTTTAGAAAGTTAATTTTTGGTTAAGAAATGTAATAATTTTTTCAAATTCTTTAATTAATTTTAGGAAAATTTCCTTGCTGGAGAAAAGTGAACATTTACTTCTTAAACCAATTTGGGGATTAAACAGCTGTTGAAATTTCCTGGGATCAGAGACATCAAATTGCGCTTATTTCATTACTACTAATTTTACTTATTTCATTAATAATCCATCACAATCAGCAATCTCCAATACTCTTAACCCTCATTTCTTTTTATGTCAGCCTCCTTTCTATCTCTCAGTTTTCAAATACAAGTAGGCTTAAGACTATAAATAAAGCTTTGATTTCACCTAGCATTCATCTGTCATCTCTCTTTCCATCTCCTCTACACCCACCAACTTGACTGAAAAATATAGATGTTTATTTAGGGTGAGTTGAGTTGCCTTTAAACTTCATTGACTGTGAATATCAGAGCTATTTTGACAATTAGAGGGCATAGATATCTGGTTTACCTACAAACACCTATACAGTAGACAGACTACTATAATTAGGTATCCTCATCTTGAACTGAATCCAACCCTCCTATCATGTTGTGTTGGGGTTATCCTTTTTCCCATTCCAGTAGTTAATGGCGATACGTTTTGGTGAACTCGCTGCCACACACAGCTTCAGCACTCTTCTTTATGCCAACACACACATATTTACCCTGGTCTTCATCATTCTACCCTAGTTTCCTAGTTGAGCCCCTTGTTTCATGCTACATATGACATATTCCATTGGACATCTCCTTTTTTTCAGTCCTCCAAGCAAATTCCCTTTTTCTAATATCAGTACTTTCCTCCTCCGTATATCCTTCCCCTGCCACTTCACAGTGTATAGGACTGTCTAATCTTAGAAATGACTGATGACAGCAATTAGTCTGCAATCTTGACTACTTTGCTTGTTTCCAGGAGGGGTTCCTCTTCCCTACACCATCTAATTCTGGCAGAAATTAAATTCAGTCTTCCAGTGACAGAGGAAAGTTTATATGGGCACCTCTATTGTTATATTTCCACAAACTTCACCAGACTTTGTTAAAATTAATAACTTTTCGTAATATCATTAGATTGTTTGACTGTTGGCATGAAAGAAATAAAACCTAGGACTGTATTTCTCATCTTGCTTACATTTAATAAATTTTTAATTTCTTATTAAGAGTTCAAACTGCATAATGAACCATTGCATATATCCATTTTAACTTCAGCTGCCAGCAAATAAATCCTATGCAAAGAAATCCTGTAGATTTTTTGAGGTAATATTATTATTATGAGGAGTAAAGTCCAACCTACTCTACCGCTCTAAGAAACAGGATTTGAAATTCATTTTTCTATTTTTGTATTTGCCATCTGATACTTTGCTTCTTTTCCTTTGAGAAGATTATTTGTATGGAATAAAAATAAATAATTAAAAGAAAGAATAAATAATTAGTGTCATCATTAAACTCTATAATTCTTCTTTTGTGATGAGCATCTTAAAAATCTATTTTTAGATTTTAATCTGGTTGATTTATAAATAATTTTTCTTTTCACTTGTAAAGATTTTGCAACTGAACATACAAAATGTCTAAGAAATGTTCTCAAAACTGGAGCACTTGTTTCCGTGTTTTAATTCATCCTGAATACCTGTCCATATTTTTTTCATCAAAAAAATGTAAGTGACTCAGACTGCATTATGACACAAGCACTTTTTTCAATACTTTTAGCCACACTTTTTTTTTCCTTATATACATATAATTTTTGATAATTCACGATCAAGCTAAAGATCGTCTGTCTGCATACACGTTCTTTTAGTAAGTGCAAGCTGCTCTATAGTTAAGCATATGCATCACTCTATCCAACAATTAAAGTAAATCACAAAAAATAAGAAATAATTTGTCATTGTTTACCTTCTGTAATTCTTCAGTATGCTGTAGTAAGTCTTATCAACCCTTCATATTTTTGTTTCATAGATGGATTTAGGCATAGGCATGCTGGTTTTATGGGTAAAGCTTTACTTCTTGATTCCCTTATAAATATTTTCAGTTTTCAGGAAGAACCTCTTTAGTGTGAGGGTGGTGAGGCACTGGAACAGGTTGCCCATGGAAGCTGTGGATGCCGCATCCCGGAAAGTGTTTAAGGGCAGGCTGGATGGGGCTTTGAGCAACCTGGCCAATTGGGGGTGTCCCTGCCCATGGCAGGGGGTTTAGAACTCGATGATCTTTAAGGTCCCTTCCAACTCTAACCATTCTATAAGTCTATGATTCCTTGGAAATCAAATACTGAACCTTTTTGTATTATATGGATACTGTTTGTGTGGCAATGCCTACTAGTGGCATCTTGTAGCAAGTCAATACTTATCTACAAACAGGTTTTCACTTGATTGACCTAGTAGTAGCCCTGAGTTTGAAACCAAATCTTTCAGCAGTCTGGGGTACAAAGTGTTGTGGGACTTTTGGGCCAATTGGGATGAATCTATTCATCTATGAGATTTACGTGTGAAACTTGGATGGAGCAGTGCTGTACGTGGGTAGAGGAGGACGTGGAATGAGGAGGAAGTGCCCTATACTGTGAAATGGAAAAAACATTAGGAGGACATCTTTCAACTCCAGATTAAGCCCCTGTGCCTGTTGAACGAATGGATCCTAATATGAACTGGGAGAGAAGCTAGCTTTGGGGTTGTGTTGTGCTGCATGACTCTGAGCACTATGTCTCTCAACATGGTATTCTGCTCATTGCTTCCTACTAATTTTTCTCTTTGTGGCTTGTAAAAGACTTTTTTGGTTTGGGTTGATGGTTGTGTATGGGTTTTTTTAAGTTGTCTCTGCAAACCAAATCGTCCTGTGCAGGCCAGACAACTGCCTGCTGAGCTCAGGGTGTAACATTACCTGATGCAGGGGCCATGTGTTTATCTTTGACATATTGCTAAATTTCCTTGAACACATAACAATAGATTCAGTCTTTAACATAGGGAAATGGTGAACAGACAGATAGTATGAACCCATAAAGTTAATTTCTCCAGGAAAACAAAATAGAAAGAGATATCATCTTCAGAAATGTAGACTTTGTCCTAATCAAAGCAAGAACTCCTAAAATGCTACAAGTCATGATTGATATCTGATGCTAAATGCTAGTTACATTGTGTGTTAAATGGTACCATTTGTTTAAATGTAGTCAGCATTACTATTTTAAACCTTGTTTCCAGGGTGTTATATTTGCTTTTGGAAATATGTTGAGGAAAGTCTCTTTTTCAGACTTTGCACCAGCATAGCTTAATGCTTTTCTTCGAATGCTGGAATGTTGTTGGTTATTAAATTGGTCACTGTATAAAATAATGCTTTAATATAGAAAGAGACATGACTATATTTAAAGAGAACTTTGTTTACTCTATTAGCAATTCATCTGTGTTTTTTTTCAGGAAAGCCATCTTGGAGAATTTTAGCTTCATCTTAATTTATAACACCCGACTAAGCCACAGATACATAAAGGTCACAAAAGTGTCTGTCTCTAGTACAGTTTTCAGTCTATGGTCCATGGCAGCCATGCAATTCATAAAAATTTAGTTAGTCTATGTTAACTTTTATTGTTCGTTTTGGCCTCAGTTAATATAAAACATCGCCAATTACATTGAACAAACTTTCTGTCTATCCACCTGTCTGCCTCACATGAAATTTTAGAAATATTTAAAGTACATTTAACTTCTTCACTGAAGCCATTTGGAGGCTGGAGTCCAAATGCTAGTTAAGATTTTCCATGAAAATATAGAATCATTATGTCTGAATACGGTCGTGTTAAGTGTTTTAAGTGTTAAGTGTTTTAAATGTTTAAGATGGATAGGAGATGGGGGAGGAGGTGGTCTCTCTGTGAAGGGAAAGGCCAAGAATACGCCATTGTAGCTGGTGTACTGGGTACTTTCTGACACATCTGATATGAGATAACCCTGAAAGGGAATCCAGATGCCCGCATTGGGAATTTATTTGTAGGTAGGAAATTGAGTACAGAATGACAAGCCAGAAAGGCTGCACAGAGAAGAGGGAGATAGCTGAAGACAGAAAAGGGGAAAGGTTAATCACAAGCTTGTGTCTCGAATGTTGATCCTCTCTAGAGCATAGCAAAATATTCAAGACATCCATCTAAGAGCCAGAGTCTGGCCTCCTCTGCATCCTCTGTTGAGGAAGGGGCTTATATATGTTTCTCAAACAAATACATGGGGAACTTTTTTTTTTTTAAAGTTTAAAACAACAACTTTCTCTATTGCAGCCTGGAAAAGTCCCGCAAGTGAGAAAAAGATGTTGAGTAAGCTCCTCTGACAGGTGGGGTACAGAATATAATGTCAGATTAATCAATCCAGAGAGAAAATAGGAGGGCAAGGTAGAGCATGACATTGTCCCCAGACATTTTAAACCGTCTCCTCTGGGATGGTTTGAGTTGCTGTGCCAAGGTCTGTTGGTTTTTTTCCCAAGGGCAAGTAAGCAATGTATACAGAGTTCAGCTGAGAGTACCAGGCACACATGAGTAATTTTGCTGCAAACTTTTGTTACTGCTTTGCAAAGGCTTTTCAGTTCAGACATCAAAACCCCTCCTATTCCAGGCCTGAGTCACTTCTGAGTAGGGACTGCCCATCACGCACTCCTGCCTGGTGGCTTTGTGATATGAACAAATGACTAGGAATTAGGAAATGGATTGACAGACTACCAAATTCATTTCCAGTTTTGACTTAAATCCAGGTGTTTTCAGATGATAAGAATATTGCACCTTTACACTACAGAGTTTTTACTTAGAACTCTATTTTGCGGTTTATTAACCCCATTTTTAAGTAGCATTTAATGCCATCAGTTTTGTAATGGAGCTGGCATTTCTTGCAATAATATTGATCGCAATTAATTTTTTCTGTAATTTAAGTACATATTGAACATGGTTTTTTCAGCTAGAATTTTCAATTTGGGGACAATTAAACAATAACAGGAAATCCCTTGAACTGTCATGACCTTTTGAAGGGCTTTTTGTGCTTTTGACACCAGCTGGACATTAATTGACCAAAAATACCTTCAGTGACAAAGTCACAATAATGATAATAAAAATAAGAAAGTGGGGACCTCATCAGTGTTTCTTCCACAGAGTTCAGAAGATACTTCTCTGGACAACCTGGTTGCAGTAATACAGCTTGTAAGAGTAATTCTTTTTCATCCTTGCATAACATTGAGGGCAAAATAGCTGTCCACATGCGCATATATTTGCTCTCTATGCCTTGGGGCCAACCCAGGGAAACCTGCTGGTATGTCCCTGGGGAAACTCTTGGGTGCACAGAGTGTTTCCTTGGAACGCACTTATCAGTGTGACAGATGAGTCCTTTAAGCTGTAATGGACTATTAACTATTACTTTGCTTTCAGAACTATTACAGTTTCTCACATCTCAGACATACAAATCCCTGTAGAGTGCTAACCTTAGTCTTAAATAGAGTTGGCAATTGCAAGGATAAGAATGAATAAAAGTGTAGAAAAATGCCCATTTCCCTTGATTGTTTGGCTTTCACCGTCTTGCACTCACTGCTCTCACTGCTCACCCAGACTGTGTATTTAAATGAGGAGGTGCCTGAGACCCACAGACATCCTATGGGCTGTACAGATATTTTCAGCCTGACTAACTCTTATACCGACCTGAGGATTTTCAAGGTTGCTAAATGCAGGCTGAAGAAGCTGGTCTGATGGTCCTTGATAAGGAAGATCACAGGCTTTCATTCTAATTAGTTCATGATGTGATGAAAACAAATCACTTCACGTTTCAGTGTTTTATGAAAGGAGGTCATGTAAACACACCTTTCATGTGGCGTATTTGCTGGTAAAATGCTCCAAGATTCTCAGCTGAAAAAGTTCATAGATATATGAAGTATTATTTTTGATACATAGCCCTTTATGGTTTAAATGTTCATTATAACTTGTAAAATAAATACCCACTGTTAGAAATGCAGCATGTTCATCAGTGATGTAATATTAATATTAATATAGTAATCTTAATCTTAATATTAATGAATAATACATTTTAAAATGTCAATAAAGGTTGACTGTTATTTTGCAAAACTTTTTCAAATTATACTTTAATTTCAGAATAAAATGAACACATTCAGCAGTGATGGATGCCAAAACAGAGCCAACAAACTGGAGCAAATATGATAGTGCAGTTTAAACTAGACTGCAACTGAAGGACGCTCCAAGGCTACAGGACTAGCACAAAATGGCTATGGTAACTTGAGTTTCTGCTGGTGCTGCTGGAGCTCCTCACGTCCAGTTTCTGATAGCATCCCTTTTTCATTTTGCTGCCAAGTTAAGTGGCTAAGCTTAAGCAGTTTTCAGCTGGAATGTGTAATGAAATTTAGAAAGTAAGGGAGAGAGATTTTTTTAAACTCATCAGGAGAAACAGGACCAGAGTTTTACCAATTCACATCCTTAACAAGCTATAAATTGAATTCCACTCACCAATGAAGCGAGTAGCAAAATTCTCACTGACTGCATGCACTCGATATATTTGCCCTAATATGCAAGCATTGTGTAGTATGAGAATAAAGGTGGCCTGAAATATTCCTACACGGACCATTCAAATGAATGCTCCAATGTAGAAAATTCTGAAAGAAAATCTTTTCACATAGAAAAGAATTCACAATACAGTATTTAGCAACAATCATACTCCAGGTCTTGATGCCAATAAAGAACAAAAGTTCTATTCAGAAATTCGGAAATTCCTTCTAAAATATTATTTAACCATAAATAGAGATCAGAGTACATGATTTTTATTCCTATTCTCTCTATAATCCTTCAATCCTTGACTTCTAAATGTCAATGGAGCATGATACATTTAACAGAAAGGGGCTTGTGGCATTATATTCATTATAATATGTCCAGCTGCCTCCATTTTTATTATTTCTCCTCCTTCTGGCTTTTTTATGAAAGCTATTGTTTTTAACAGAGATCCTTAATGAAAAAGGAAAGGCAATCTTCTCCTTTTTAAAAATTAATCTTTGAAATGGCCTCATTTTAAATTTCACCCAGACGATCAGCAATTTCATTGAATTTAGAAGTTAAAAACAATTCTGTGGTATTCTTTGATAGAAAGTTTGCCTTGTTGTGCAGACCTGTTGGGTATTTCCTGGGAATCCTTTAAAAGCACATTGCTACCAATTACAAAATATAATGACTTGCTAGTATCTCTAGTGACACTTACTCTGTTTAAAATACTTTTAGAGGCAGATTATTTGTCAATTTTTTTCAACATTCTGTGATTGTTCTTTTCTTATTATGCAATGTATTTATAGACAAGTGAAGACAAATCCAAACTCTTGCATACCTTTAGCAGTTGAGCTTCACAAATACAGTTACCTCAGGCTTTCTATTTTGTATTAACTGAGCTCCGTATACTTATGACTTCCTGGCTTCCATTTTATTTTCATAATATGCTTTAAAAAAGGTCTCAGTAATTTTCCTTTTGTAAGACCTGGGCTTTGATTCTAGCCTAACCTCCTGAAAGTGCTGGAGTTCCTGTTAAGTAGAGCTGGAAAAATCCTGCCTGAGCACAGATGTCCTGTATTTAAGATTTGACAGGTAACTCAGCACTTTAAAATGCCACTGTCTTTCATGACTAATACCCTTGTGGACCCAGTGGCAGATAAGAACTGTTTGTGGGAGAGAAAAAAAAGATATTGTGGTAACATCTAAAGCTTTTTGAGAAGTTTATCTGCCCAAGTGGGAGGAATGTATAGGTATTTAGTTTGTGGATGGTGGCTGCCACAAAACAATTGGAAAGGAAAGAACTGCATTTCCAGAATTAGCAGTGGAAGGATTTGGAGTAGAATAAGTGGCTATTAAAGGTGGAAAATATAAAAAGAAGTGTGGAGAACATATTGCAAGCTATTTAAAAAGAGATTTAGATTTGTGATGCCTTAAAATACTAGAATTATTTCAGCAGAGATAGATATATAGAGAAAAATCTCTATGGATATGAGAAAGCCCTGCACCTTGCAAAGACAGGAGTGAAGGACCAGTGAGGCAAACAGGCAGTATACTGGAATCCAGACGGGAAATGTTAAAACTTGTTTCTTTTAAACATCAAATCTTTATATGTAATTAAATTATACAGAATATACTCTAATGTTTCATCAAAATAATAATTTCTGATTGCAGATTCTGGTGAAGCTTTGGATCTTTTGTTGTCCACACAACTGTAAAAATGACAAGACCATAGAAATGCAGAGGGATTCTAGATAAATATACTCACTTGCTGTAAACAAACAGAAACGAGCAGTGTGCCCTTGTTGCCAAGACAGCCAATGGGATCCTGGGCTGCATAGGGAAGAGTGTGGCCNNTACTCTGCACTGGTGAGGCCACAACTGGAATACTGCAGCCAGTTCTGGGCTCTCCAGTTTAAGAGGGACAGGGAACTACTGGAGAGAGTCCAGCATCGGGCAACCAAGATGATTAAGGGATTGGAGCACCTCCTTTATGAGGAAAGGCTCAAGAAGCTGGGACTCATTAGCCTGGACAAGGAAAGGCTGAGGGGAGACTTTATTTATGTTTATAAGCATCTAAAGGGTGGTTTGAAGGATGTTGGAGCTGGAATTTTTTCAGTGGTTTCCAGCGATAGGACAAGGGGCAATGGGCTCAAGCTGGAACATAGGAAGTTCCACTCAAGTATGAGGAAAAACGTCTTTACGGTGAGGGTGACAGAACCCTGGAACAGGCTGCCCAGGGGGGTCGTGGAGTCCCCTTCTCTGGAGATCTTCAAGGCCCACCTGGATGCAGTCCTGAGTGATGTGCTCTAGGTGTTCCTGCTTTAGCAGGGGAGTTGGACTAGATGATCTCTAGAGGTCCCTTCCAACTCTGACAACTCCATGATTCCATGATACTTATATATCTACATATGTGGGTATTTCTGTAACCATGCAGGCCAGATTCTGGTAACTCCTGAGACTGGGAGGCTGCCCAGAGAGCTTCCCTCTACAAAGGAGTAACACCCAGTCTTTCCACTGGATCTCCTTCCTTCTGGTGCATGAAGGTGGGGGAAAAAAGTCACATCTTACTGTCAAAACTATTAACAATAGTGCAAACTATGCTATCAGTTTTGCCTGAGAAATTATTTAATCTAGGTAACATCTCTGTTAATAGCCTGCAACTTTCCTGCACTGGCACTGCAGCGATAACATTGTTTGCTCTGCTTGACTCTGGAGATAACTTAGAAGCTACAGCTTCTAAGCTGTACATAGTTATTTGTACATAGTTAAATGTACCAGAGGTTGGACTTTGTTTCAGTGTAATTTTGCTCAACAAGACTTTGAAAAATGTGAGAATTGTTTTAGTTTTAGAAATTATTGCTTCATCTTTTAGCACTGACACCCCCATGAAAGATACGAATCCCCTGTCAAAAAGTTCTGCTTTTTAGAGGGGAAGGAGCAAGGAGTAAGGGATAGTTGGATTTATTTTTTTAAGCCTGCAGACACCGTGTCCTCTTTCAGTCCCAGATGGATTTCTCTTATCTCTTTTCTCTTAAGTAATTCATGATTTTCCCTTTTTTACAAGAAAAATTTTTGCTTACTTTTTCTTTTTACAAGAAAAATTTTGCAAAATTTTTGGAATTTATAATTATAGTTAACTATAGTTAACCTAATAGAACACTTAGTTGTGGAAGCAAAGTTTTCCCTTCCAGAAGAATACAATTCTGCATATTTTACTCCTTTAAGAAAATTTTAGTGATCCCAGTTTCCTATTGCAGAAATAGAAACATTCTGTCCATATCTGAAGGCCCTGTTCCTTCTGTCCAAAAATAATCCAGAATAATTGTATATCACTTTCGTAATTAAACACTTGTAGAGATGCTACAGCAACCACTGATAGATCCGTCATGATCACGTGCAGCTATTGAATCTGAAAGTGTCTGCCACTACTCTCACAAGGTGGAGCTCATGCCGTACATCCTATGCCTTTTGCTTGACCACCAATTTATCTTCAACATGTAATTTTTAAAAGAAATTTTCATCATTGCAAACAGGCTGAAAGAAGTCAGATTTAGCTGGTTTCGGACTGGTATATTTTTTGTATTCAGACATTCATCTTTTAAGGGTTTCTGCCTGGAACTGATCCACAGGTTTCCTCCATTGGACTAGAAGAGTCTTTTCATTTCTTTCTGGTTGAGCTGTGGAAGTAGGAAAGCTCTGCCATCATTGGTGGTTTTAAGGGCAGGCCATTTTGTAGACTTTTCAGGGTCATCATATTGCTTTTTCAGTAGGCTTAATTATAGGGTCATTAGGCTATTGCGGGTTGCAAATTCCATTAGTATTCACTAAAACTGTGATTCTTTTTCTGGCAGTGCCATGATATTTCTGCTTGGGCATTCTGTCCCCATCAATATTTGATGTATCTTGCTTTTTCACAACTCAAAGAATATGCCTGTATTCCTAAACTGGCCATTAATATGCAAGACCATACACTGTTGCTCTGATGAATACTGAAAAATGGTATGGAAAGACCTTAATTTGTATGGCTTCCCAACTATTAAAAGTAACTCTATGTAATACCTGTTCACTACATAGGGGACTTTCAAAATTGTTTGAACTTACTGTGTTTCATTTTTTTCATGTCTTCGTTTCATAAAGCCTTGAAGGATTTTATCACCTTTAGTTTCTTCTCTCTATCTGGTCTAATAGTGCCATATTTGACTTCTACTGAGTAGTTTAGATTATTCATTAAATTTGTGTGTTAATTTTTGAGAAGGTAAATTGTTTCTTTGGAATTTTGTTGGCCTAGTGAAATGATCATTTCAAGTGGAACAATAATGCCTTCTTCCTACTTGCTAGAGGTTGCATATCACTTTTTTGTTTAAAAAATTTCTGATTGTAGCTTGAATATATCTTTCCACATGTAAATTTCTATAAATGAACTAAACAGGTAATACTAAGTATAAAAATATAGGCCTCATTATCCATTTCAGTAAATGGTATTGCATTAAAATTTCATTACTTTTAGCTTGAATTTTCTGGGTTTTTTCTGCTTAAAATGGAATCTAACACATGGTTAAAAGTAGAATTTGATCTAGCAAGGAGTAAAAGCAAACAATCTTTTCCTCCTAGTCCTGCAAGAAATAAAGTTATTAGTTTAAGGAACATTTCCTGTAGTAAAGACTTGAAGTATTTATTCTATCCTCACTATCACTAGATAGGCAAAGACAGAATTAGAATTAATTGTTAAGGATAAAGGAAGGTAATAAATATGCTTTCATCTCTTATTTAAATATCAGTAAGATTATGAGTGACACTAGTACAAGAGAAGAACAAAGCTGGTATATCCTCATGTTGCTATTTTTTTAGGTTAATGTTGAAAGAATGCTATAGATTTATTATTTTTTTAAAGAAGCCCAAATAAACTCTCAGTTAGTGAAAGGTGACAGGGGACTTCTTCAAAACCCACTGAATGGCTTCTGTTGAAACCCACTGAATGGCTTCTGTTGAAACCCACTGAAGAGCATTGGATTAGGTGGAAAAATATATTGTTTGTAAGAAGGAGGTTTTGCCTTTTTCTCAGTGTAGGCTCCCATTATTAACTGACTTGAAGGGTTCCTTATTCAGATGAGGACTGTGGTTTTTGAGATTTTGTTTATGCAACATGAAATATTGTAATTATGTCTTCATGAATATTCTTTCCAGAGAGAACGATGTGTATTCTGGTGGCAGTGCAATCCACATTTAAAATTTGTGTGCAAACAGTGTTTATTCTGCATTGTGGATGCCTTTGTGATAAGTTTTCCTTCTCTCACTTTTAATGGTTTTTGAATCACTGTGGCAGAGGTCATGGACAATTAATGGCTGATGGGCAAATTGCGTGTGTGCTGGCTTTCTTCCCACGATTACTGGGACATTTAAAAAACTCATATCACCCCTCTCCACATACATTTCTCTGCCAATCATCATCTCTGAGTTACTGTTGTGCTCATGTTTCCTTCATTTGTTCTTGAGATTTACAAAAATGTCATAACTTTTTCTCCCCTTGGAATATTTTTCAGTAATGCCAAGATTGGTATGAAGTCCAGCTAGAATATTTGGTGTGTTTGGATTATTTTTTTGTTTCTTATCTTTTAATCTGAAAAAAGAGACATAATTGCAGGCTGTATTCCTTTCCTGGGGTAGCAAATGTGCCCTGTTATTGCCATCACTAGACATTGTTATTACACATACAATTGGCTGTGAAAAATCAATAAGAAAAAATTTTAAATGCTTACCTGGGGAAAAGGAGATGCTGATATTTATATAATGTCCTGCTTTGCAAAACAAATATTCATGTTCCCAAAAAGAAAACTTAGATGAAAAAGTTAATTGTGCTTAATGTTCTTGTTGCATGTGCAACATGATCTCTGTATACAGAGATAATGTTAAAAATTTGCACATAATCATCGTGCATGTGTGGCCAATTTAATGCTTATACTTCAGGCAATAGTGAGGGCATGCTCGTCCCATGTCCTTTTGACCTAATCCAGCTATTTCTACCATTCTAATGACCATAACGTCTGAGCCGCCGTTTCACTGTTTTGCTATTTTTCTCTCCTTATGTATGCGGATCTCCCACTGATGCTGCTGTAGGGAGCTATATAAGGAAAGCAGAATATTGAAATTCATTACTATCATGTGAAACTGAGAGGAGATGTTTGAACTGGGAATATTGCCCTTCAGCTTTTGCTGTTGTACATTGTCTTTTGTATGATCAGTGCCCATCAAGTGAGATTTAGTACAATCTCGTGCTGAATTTGAGGTTGAAATAGTGCCACCACGGTTTTGGTCCCTCTGAAAACTGAGTCCCAGCTCTTATTTTTTAAACATTATGTGTGGTTTTAAACATTATGCTAGTTCAGCTTTGCATATATTCATGCACACAGAATTTTGCAACACCGAGCACAGCAAGATAAGCTTTTAAATTAGCTGAAAGAACTGTGGATTTCTTCTTGGAGTTTCTCCCTCTATGCAATGTATTCCCATCACCTTAAATCTTTGAGTTTAATGCCAGAGATATATTTTCTCCATGAACTTAAAACTTTGCCTTTAGGAGTTGCTCATCAAAGGAGTTGAACTAAAAAGATAGATGTGATCAGGTGTTCCTATGCTGCAAAGCTCATACAATGTGGATTTCTGTCATGCTGTGATGAGAGTCCCTGAGAGATGCCAAGTTCTTGCTACTGTTAAAATTAAAATCATGTGTGGCTAACACTCAATTTAAATTAGTATAGAATGCCTACATTAGCTTGGATTTTAGAGAATGTTACTGGTGTGGCAAGCTTTATCAGAATTTTAAGTTGCATTTGTCTTTGGCATAAATAACTTTTTCTTGGAAGATAACAAAAATCTACTTGCTCAAAACTTCAGTGCCAGAATAACGCACTAAGGTTGTGTAAAAGCAAGTCTATATTTTGCAACTCTTTCAGGCATATTCAATGTTGTAAAATTTCATGGACTTCAGTAGGAACTGGGAAAGTATAGTCCTACTACAACTTCTATTATATACCTAGATGACTAGCCGTAGAAGTCTTTTTGTTCTAAACTTACACATGATATTGACCAGGAAATCTAGAGATATCCATAGTTTTAAGGCTGCTTTTATTCCTGGACAAATGAAACCTTGTTTTCATTCTATTTTAGCTACTATCCAAATTGTTTTTAAAGTAATACATTATTAAATGAATTGGAGTAATTTTTTTATATTATGTTATGGTTATATTTGTTTATATATATTAGAATTAGAATTCTGGAGGTTTTTTATTCCGTAGCTGAAAGAAAGTTGGATCTGTTCTGAATAAAGATAAATTCTTACTTTACACATAGTGAGGAAAACATAGTAAGAACATAAGGTCTGCTTTACTGGCTCAGAATAGCTCTCTGCCTAACCTGTATCCTGTCTCTAAGTACCGCCCGGAGCAGATGGTTTGGAAAAGACTACAAGAAACAAAGCAGACATAATCTTCTCCCTCTCACACCTTCCTACTTCCTATCTCTCAGTATCTTAAAGAATCTCTGAGCTGGATGCTGCCTAAGGATCATTGGGTTTAACTATCCTTTATAAATGCGTCTAATTCCTTTTTAGGGCCATCTCTTGCCCAGCCTCCCAGGGCAATGAGATCCACAGCTCAGTTCTGTGTTCTCCAGGGAGGAGGAGGGGGGAACACAAAACAAATCAAACCACACGTTTTTTTGTTGGGTACCTGCCTCCTGATATTTTCACCAGGTAATCATGGCTTTTTCATTATGAAACATGCAAAATAATAATTCCCTTTGCACTTATCTATATCATTGCTAATTATATATGCCATTATCGTATATATGCCATTATCGTATCTCTTGATGTGATATCTGTTCAGTAGGAGAGTCCTAGTCCACCAAATCTCCCATTTACAAAGGAGATCTTCCAAGCATCTGATGACAGTGGTACCTCCTCTGCACCTCTACTAGTTCTGCTATGTGCTTTTGGGGTTGAATCATTAGAACTACACCAATACCTGGGATATAAGAGCGCTATTGATGGCATCGTGGTGTTTTCTGATTTAGCCTCAGTTTCTTTCCTGAGATTGCTAACATTCTGTGTGCTTTTTGAATGCAGCTGGGCTTAGGCTGGTGTCTTGAAGATCTTGAGTGGTAGTAATTTCTTTAGAACCTATCATTATGTATGTATGTGTATGCACAGTTAGAGTTATTTTTCCCTTTGTGCATTTCTTTGCATTTATGGAGATTAAAATTCATCTGCCATTTGATCAGTCAGTATTATGAGATTGTTCTTCAGGTTCTCACAGGCAGCTTTAATTTGATTATCCAGAATAAGCTTTTAGAGTCTTTAATCGGTATCTCAGAATCAGGAAGGTGACTTCAGAATCACAAGATCTTAAAAAGGAATGTGTGGCAATTTTTATTTACTTTCATTTTGCTTGATCCTTTAAGATGACTGGTTTGCATACTTTTATCCACCAGTGAAATGAACTAAAACCATGCTAAAAAAAACCCAAAGAGTTAATACATCATCTTGTTTGTCTCTGAAATAGAGGCTTCAGGAATGCATGGTAAGAGCAGCTCAGTTTAATTAGCTGAATTTAATTACCCCACAAATGAAACCAGCTGGCCCATCTTAGCAATGGAAAAGTGGGATGTTGGAATCCAGAGCTGGACACCATGGGCTCTTTGTAGCTATAGGCACCTCTGACGGGTGTTTCATCTCACCCTGAGCTTTTGTGCTAAATCAGACAGATTTTCCTCCCGACACCCCTGTCCTCCCAGGCAGCAGTAAAGGGAGTCAGTGGGGATTGACCCTGCGTGAGAATGACACAGGGGTCTTTCAAGTAGTTGAGAGACATCCTGAGGTGTTTTACCACGGAGGGGGGTTGCCAGAGAAACTGGGTTTTCCCACAAAATTGCTCTGAGGCAGCAGCAACAACAGCCATTACCTTCCTTTTCTTTCACAAGACAGGAGAAGTCTTTCACACTTTTCCTTTATCTCCACTCCTCTGTAAACTTCTATTGATGCCGTGATACTAAAGAGCTCTGCAGGCAATGGACAACAGGAAAATTTGTAAGGGAATAGGCTGCTGGCTTCACTGCATTGCTTTGAGAATATTTTCTAGAATCTAGTGGGTGTCTTGTTCCTAAAGGCAATACAGTTATGGTGGGATAGGGCTCTAGATTCAGTACTGTGTTTTAAGCACTGCAGGTAAAGGGCTATATATACACATACATATAAATTAATTCTTAAAATAATGTTTCCAGATATTAACTATTAATCCAAAAACTTTGAAGAACTTTTAATGAAAAGATAAACACTTGGGCCTAAATTTAAGCTAACTTCATCCTCTGATATGTTTTGAAATGTGAACTGTTAACACTGTAGTATTATTGAAAATATTAAACTGTTCTTCAAGTTTAAAATTACAGAAAATAAAACTTTTAACTTTAGAAATTTTTGCTACTGTGTTATATCTCTAGAGTAAACTTAGCAGGATAAGACTTAGAGATAAGGAAATTGAGAAAACTTTGTATTAAAGGAACTTTTCGGGAAATAATGCTAATGATTCATTGCAGCTTGGTGATCCAGTACGTGGGTTCTTTTTGGCTTATTAGGAATATGTAATATTCACAAATTCAGACTTATTTGTGATATAAAAGCATCACACTTTAGCAAAACTCTCCTGTAGCTTAGTAAGCTGCAGGACACTGCATCTGGGAGTTTCTGAATAATTTATCTGAAGTAATGAGTATCATCATGTGATATTTTATCAAAGCAACTGCTCGAGTGAAAGCCAGCTGGGTACAGCCGTTGTATATCAAATAGTTGCTTGAGTTGTCTCTCTGGAAAAATTAGAGAACATAATGAGCAAAATTAGAAAACCTGGGGAGCAGCCTCCATGGATACCTATTAGCAAAAAGTAATTTGATTAGTGGGAAATCTGTGAAAATTCATTATTTACAAAGTTTGCTAGCATTCTAAGAAAAATGCGTGTCTATATACACACATCTGTTTATACAACATGGACATACAAATATATATCGTATGAGATGAGCACTAGGTGTACTTACTTTTCTGTATCAGCTTTATGAAACACTGCTCAGAATATTTTGTGAGTATATATTTGCTCAGAATTTAGAAGGAACTAATTTAATGCCCAACCAAAGCTTTTGGTTTGAGTTTCCCAAAAGGCTTTATAGAGTCTCAATAAAGGTAGATGCTTCAAAAATGAGATCCAGGAGAGGCTGACAAAACACATTTGCTAAGGGAAAATGCACAACTCTGCTAAGTATTAGACTGATGCTTTTATGAGGCATGTATTTTTAAAGTGCTGTTTGTGCCCACTCTGCACGATGCTGACTAGGAACACAGAGCCGTGATGTGCAGAACTGAGAGAGAAGGACAGACCTGCAGAATTTTCAGCAGAGTCAGTGGATGCTGCAGCTGGTCTGAATCTCTCGGGATCAAGTCCTGCTCCAAACATCATAACTGCTTTTACTACCCTGTCTCCTAGTAAATCTAATATCTGAATGGTTTAACAATGAAGTCATTTACGACACCTTTTGGATCCAGCATTTAAGACCACAAAACCAATTTTATGATATATTTGTGTCAATGGCTTTTGTAGTAGCTATGGCTAATTGGTTTTTTTCTTACAGAGGGAAATACTGCTTCATAAGGTTGTCATTAGCCTGGTAAAAAGGAGGCCATTGATCAGAGGCATGAATAGAATGGCTTGTAACCTAAATTACCAGTTGGGGATTTCCCAAATGGCCAGGGGCACAGCCTGTCTAATCTTAGCAAAACTCTGCATTGCAGTGGGGAACTCCCTAAAGGATGCATTATCTTGTGGTGTTGACCTTAAATCAAAACTTGTTGTTTGAAGGAAATAAAACAGAAGGCTTTTATTTTCAAAAACAGATTTGAAATATACCAGTTCAAATATGATCCAAAAGCCAAAAAAAAGTCCATAACAGTTTAGAGCGACAAACATATTTCTTTGACATATTTAGCTACATTGCTGTATTCTTGCTGAAGTACATGAAATGTGGATATTGCAGCATTATTCTACTACATGGCAATTTGGAAGCAGAAGACTGCATAATAATTCTTTAATATTATATACTAACATAAAGCCATGACATTCTTAAATTTTAAAAATAGCTAGAAAAATATAATGTACACCCAGGCAATGCTTTTGTTTCTTTTCATGCCAAGATATTTCATAAAAATATGCTTTTCAAACTAATAGTGCCCTTTGACAGACAGTAAGAATGACAAAGTGGAATCTTTAGTTATCAGAATTCAAAGAACTACTGTTATCGTATTTAATTTCACTCTTCTAAGAATATAATATAAACATGAAATGTGTATTGGAATATTCTTATCAGCTATAGGATTGAGCTCAGTAATATCTTTTGAAAGGAATAAATATTAGTAAATTCCTTCACCTTAAATGTGAAATGGTCCATTGCACATATATGTACCGAGGTGTGCATCATCAGTATGTCAGCTTGTTTACAAGTTAATGGAGAAAGGTAAAATAAAAAACTTAAATTCATAAAAGCAGTTTAAATATTTACAGGCTGAATGAAGCTTATTATTTCCTGTCTTTTTACTTTGTATGTTGAGAAGGTTAACTGAGCCAAAATGAGAAGGATAAGACCAACTTATTTTACAAAACTTAAGTCTGACCTCCAGGTTTTGGACCTTTACAGGAACACAGATATTTTTAGCGAGGCCCACATTATTATGATTTCATATATGTCAGATTTTTACTGATTACGGTGATAAGAAAACAGGTCTTTCATTTAGTATGGTGTGTCTCATCCATTTAACCCTTTAAGAGAGCTCACATCTGCTAGACATGAGTGCCACATTCTGCCACCAAAACCTTCACTGAAATCCTCAAATTGATTTCTCAAGCTCAGCATACCTTGAAAGGGCTTTTGAGAAGATACTTTAACAGGAGCTTGAAACATATTGTCCTGCAAAATACAAAACACTCTTATAACATCCCTTTTGTGGAAGGTGAGACTGGTAAATTGCTCTGCAGCACCCCTGTTAGCAAATGCTATTTATTCTAAGGAGGGCTGCTGCAGTGGCTGCTGTTTAAGGAGTCTTTGCCTGTTTGTTTTGTTCACTCACAAATCCCACAAGTACTGTCTGGTACCACCCCTTTTGCCTTTAAACTGGATTCTGAGGATGAGAAGTACTTTCTGGTTTCCACTCCCTCACCTGGCAAGGCAAGGCAAGGCAAAACAAAGACAGGATTTAGACAGGATTTAGCCTGGAGTACTGGAATTAGTAGCGTTAAATACTTTATCACCACTGGACTGAAAACTTAGTTATTTATTATCAATTGGAATGCCATTCTGGAGTTCCACTATGGTTAGCGTTGCACTACTTTCATTATAAAATCAATTTCCTGGAGATGCCTATCTCCATTGGTTTAATATATACCAGATTGAAAGTTGGCATAGAGGTGCTGGTGCTCTTCCAAGGTAGAAGTACTGACTGATGAAGAGGAGGTGCAGCTAAAATAGGAAAAAGCAATAGATTTTCTGTTTCAGATTGGCTGCTATTCTCCAAGCCTAAAGGACACGGTTCAGCTACTTAGTACTTAAAGGCACCATTCCTACACTATCCTATAGAGCACTGCTCCGTCTCCATCCTGGCTGTCTTTCGAGAGAAACCTCCTGATTGGTCCTAGCTTTCATTTTTCTGTCAGCTCTCAATGGTCCTTCAGTGAGCCTTTGCACAAGGATCTACTCTAGACTTCAGCTTCAGTAACCCTCACTGCACCAGCATGGAGGAGATTGAGGAGCCAAGCTCCTACTGGGATCATAGATGCGGGCTACCTGGCTCAAGAGGGATCCGTGTTTCCCTGGGGTGATCCATCATTTTAGGCTCTCACTGCAGTGCGGATGGGGGATGCTGTGCCCAGTTCTAAACAGCCAGGTTTACGTGCTGCCAGCACGGCCACGCAGAGCTCAGCATCCCCATGGCAAAAACAGGATCACCTCTATCCTTCAGGTTTCAGACCAGGAAATCCCCATAGTAACTGAGAACATAAAACTTATTCAACACAGAGAAGTTCAGGGCTGCCCTTGCTGAGGCTCTGGCAATGTCACTGCAATCATCAGGTTACAGGAACAATGAGGGATCTACATCATGCTATTAATGCATCTGGGTTTGGGGCGTTCTAAGAGGATTTTGCAGATTTAACAGTTTTATGTGCCTACAGAAACTCTTAGTCATGGATTTATTGGGATATTCTTTCTCTTTAAGTCTTATTAGATATATCTTCAGAAATAGGGTTTAAACCTGTCTTTTCTGAGGTAATTTAACATGTATATAAAGCCCAACTTCCGTTCCTCTTGACTAGAGGGCTACTTCAAAAGATGTTAAACTGTTTATCAGGCTCATAACCTTTCTTTATAGCATTTCTGTTCATCCTATTTCCTTTTCCATCTTTCTTCCTCTCCCTACCATTTAAGTGATCTTAGCACATGCTAAAGACATCAAACTGATTGCTCTGCAGATACAGGCTCTCTCTTTATCTGACTTGAAAGACATTGTTAATTCAGGAGTAAGCAATGTCAGTCCTAGATCACAGATTATCTGTCAGGGACATTACCCAGGCTCCTATTTAGAGAAGGAAAATCTATACAACGTGTTCTTTATCTTCCTCAATGGTGGTTGCTGAAATATTTGCAGATTGACCACTGATGATTAATTAGTAGGTAACAGGTATGTGCTAATCTGCATAATGTCATTGTGTCAGAGACTCTGTGTTTGCTGGCATTTGGGCTGTTAGCGTTGACAATCATGCTTACCGAGTGCCTGTACCATGTAATACCTCAAATAAACCCATGATAAATGCATCACTGAAAATGCAAAACTGAAGGCCTCAAACGCTGAGCTAATTAGAAAAATCCTAGACAGACTGAGAAAAGAAGGAAACAGTGCAATTTGGCATAATTTATTAAATACAGCCCCAATTCCCTCTTTGATAGCAGTTTAACCTTTACATATTTTTCTTTGGCTGTGTATTGTAAACCCTGCCTATTTTCTCCTGCATTTTTCCTTTTCAATAACTTCTGCCTAATTGCTTCCTCGATTTTTCTTTTCTTTATTAAACTCTACTTTTCTGCCCATGTGTATATTAGTTATGCATTTTCCCATTGTCACTCCTTCTTTGGAGTTGATGTGAACTCTAAGCCCCTAATTCTGCAGCCCACCCGTGGGTCTCTGCAGGCAGCTGCCCCTCGTGAGGCACAGACCCCATGAGGTACGAAGTGTGGGGGATGTCATTAGTCTGCCTTTTGTATTTTTGTCTATATGTGAATTGTTCTGTTCTCTCAACAGCTACTTTTTTTCTTCAATCTTGTTGGTTTTTTACCAAGTTCCTTAGATACTGGATGTCTCCACCAGGCACACAGCTATAAAGCCCTTCTATAGGGCAGGAGGCTGCCCTCCGATAAAAGCAAACCTACAGTTTGGTTTTGCTCTAGTCCTATAAAGAGAAAAATTTAATACACTAGTACATGAAGATAATCCTTGCCAGTTCCTTTTTTGTTTGGTTGGTTTTTTTTGTTTAAAATGCTTATTTAAAATCTTCACTATAAGAAAAGCACATACTGGTTTAGAAGTTTTAAACATCAGTTCAGGAATCCACCATCATTTTAGAATTCACTGTTCAGGCACTGAAGGCCAAAATAAAAGCTATCAACTTCAGAGCAGGCATTATTATATAAAAATTATAATATACATTTTAATTTAGAGCTTAGCAATTGGCGAAAGACAGTCACCTGTTTGGCAGTTATGTCCAAACTATTAACCAGTTTGTTTAGGCATTTTCTGTTAGGATGTCAATAATGAATGCAGTAATCCTTATGAAAGTTTGCTGTGCTATCTAGGGGGAGGGGGGGGGAAGTTACACCTGTATTATATTTTTAAATGTGCAATTTTCATCAATTCAATTCTGTGAGCAGTTATGATCTTTCACTGGGCAAGTTTACTTTGCTGCCTAGTCCTCACCCCTTGCTACTCCCAACCATCTACTCCTACCTCAGGCTCCTCTGTATCAGCATTTTAAAGTCTTTTACATGAACATCCTTGCAGCTGAAGGAACAGCCCAAGCCCACACGTTCTTCTGTGGTTGTGGTTGCCAAATTCATCTTGTGGCTATTGTCAGACATAGGCTTTGGGGTGACTTAGCAGTAGAAAGCAGCTCCAAAATCTTCATGGTTCTACAAATACTGTTATTCAGCAATTTTGGTTTTGTAATTGTCACTTAGGCTTGCATTAGTTATTAAATGATCAGCTTGATCAGCTTTTAGTAACCTCCTCTCACCTGAGAAGAAAACACTGACTGCACAGTTAGTTGAAGACAAAAACAAGTTGGTTTTATATTTTGAGCCTTGAAATTTGACTTTAAGTGCTTGCACAGCCATTTTACATTTCTACCATATTATTTTACTTAAGTGGATGAAAGCAGCTTTCTGAATTGTTATTCAACAGTTTCTAATAGTAAAATCAACCCTATCCCCTGCTAAAGATGATGGTAGTTAATTTGGTAAACTTTGAACCTGCATGGGGGAATCTGTCACCCATCAGAATCATGTCTGAGGCTGGTGCATATGCAAACATCTGACTGTACCTTGAGTTTCTGCTGAGCTCACCAGAGCTTTATTCTCTACAGAGTATCTAAAAATACCGCTGTGACTCTCTCTGAGTTGGACAGGGTTTCACCTTCCCAAGAGAAAGGACTTCATCAAATAATTGAAAATGGCATCCTGACATAAGCAAAGGATTTTAGAAAGTGGAAAGACGGGGGATGTTTTGTCTGCTCTATCCGAGACTTGCAGTATAGACCTGTCCTTAAAAGTTGTGACAGAGAAGTACAGAGAGTTTTGAAGATCAGGTCTTTTGTACCAGCTTCTTTATCACAATGAATGCTAATTCAGTAACTCAGTGTTCATCTGAATGCATATTACAATGCATAGTCAATCATTTTTCATTTAATAATTTAACATGTCATTTTTCCAGTTCGCCACTTGCAGCTGGCACTTTTGCAATACATTTTATTTTTCAGATATCTTTCAGTGAATAACCAGATAGAGCAGCTGTGACAGCTGTCCATTAATTATACCTCTGTATTAAAGTCTAATGAAAATATGACTTCTAAGGGAAAGTCTCCAGTAGTTAAACTACCACTATCTGGTAGTTGATTAAATATTTGTATAGATATTCACATAGTTGTATTAAACTCAAATATTATTTATGAAAAGTTTGCATTTGGGATTAGAATGAAGAAAAGCAACAGAATTGTTTTGTCTCAGTGTTAATTAGTATCGCTTTGATGCACGTTTACACTGTGTCAATCACAGGGAATCCATGTGCTGTGGCCTTTCATTTGATTTAATGTAAGCCACGCAGGACTACCACATTTCAAACAAAGGAAAGTGGAAGCAAAAATAATTAATGAGAGACTAGAGGTCTTTTAAGATAGTAAAAGTGAGTAACATGCAAGATGAGACCAGCTATTTCACTTAATCTAGAACCAGAAACTGAAATCAGGATGCAATACATAAATGCATTCATAATTGTGTATCACAGCTCTCCATAGTCTCGTGACTCTCCTTTCCCAAATCCCTGATAAAAGCAGCCTTGTGTAAAGGTCAGATATGAGCCATTTGGGTACACGTTATTAATTTAAAGGCCAGACTCTCCCTGTCGGCTGAGGCTGAGGAGACCCCGCAAGCTGGAGCCACTAGAGGGAGGCATAAATGAGCAGAGTTTAATTACACAGACGCCTACACAAGATGTGGCTGGGTCAAGGAAGATATGTAAAAGCCCAATTCAGTAGGTTTCTATTATAAGCTCATTCAAGAGTAACTAGACTGAAGCTTAAGCTGGGGTGGAAGACCTGTTTCATTGATTACCAGAACTTTCTCATCATCAGTTGATATGATTTTGACCTCTTTTTTAAATGAAATGGAAACTTTTCAATTTTCTCATTGAAAATAGAGGCAAGTGCTGTCTGCAGGAGCACCAATAGTCAAACCATTTCTGTCAGCTTTGTGATTTTTCTGGCAGTTTTTTTCTTTTTGTTACTGGTATGCCATAATGCTGACACTTTTTATTCTTTGAACAAAGCATAGCAAGGAAGTTTTTGTTGAAATGTGATTATTCCTTTCACTGACACAGATGGGGACTGTTCCCACTTACTTCTGATTCTGTAACTGTGCTCCCGAAGCTATCGCCCTTCACCTTGTTGGGTTTTTTCAGACACCAAATATTTTCTGGGGCCTGGCAGCATTCCAGAGAAAGAGCTGCTCTGCTCCTGCTGAAATTATCAGCAGAAGTCCCGTGTAATTCAGCTGCAGTACATTCAGGTGTAAATTTTTGCTTACCACAAATACTGGATATTCCTTTAGTTTGCATTCATTTTTTTCCCTATGAGCCACAAAACTGAGCTTCACTACGGTTACATTTAGAACCCATTTCTCTTTAAATGCTATCTTTTCTTAGTGTTGAAAAATCCATGTCTATGCATTTCTAGACTTCTTTTATTCCTACCAGAGGTAAAAGGTGGAATTAGTGTTGCAGTTTTATTGCTACCAAATTTAATACTTCACAAAAAAAAAATTGTCTATTAGTTGTTTTCTTGGAAATATAGATGCTCAATGGTCGTTTTCAGTATGCCACAAATGTTTTAAAATGCTCAACATTCACCTCACTCATTATATGGCACCCAGAGCATCTCTGGTAAAGCAGTTTTACGTTGTCAACAGAGAGAGTAGGTATGAACTCCAGTATTCACCCTAGCCCATCTGGTTGTGCTTGAGCCTATCTCTCTGCTCTGTTCTGTCAACTTGAATTTTCCATGGACTGACACATTGCTTTTACATGAGAAATAGCATTCATAGAGGTTTTGGCAATCTAAATGTGTATTGCTTGCTTTCTATATATGGACTGCAAAGAAAGTCCTAAGACTTAAATGATGGTGGGCTTCTCTCCCTGTGCCTTATCTTTGTAAAGATCAAGGAAATACAATGGTAATATGGCTGGGGAAAAAAAAAAAAGATAATTAATGCATCTAAATTAAGATATAGTTTGTCGTAAACATGACACCCCACTGTTAAGAAAAATGGGATGGAGGGATAGATAAATAAAGATAGAGGGTCCTGTCCAAAGGAAGGAACAAAGGAAGGAAAGGAATCCAGATAAGCAGAGCCCAACAGTGGGAACTGAGGCTTTGGTTTGGGAAATAGCCACATCTATAGACAAGGAGGCATGAAACTTTTCCATAAAGACCCTGTTACAGGGAAGTTTTTTGGTACTGTTGTTGTGATGACTTTTAAAGTGATGGATGTTTAGTGACAGATGAGGAATAACCTGTAAGACAAAGTGTGTTGAAAGTGGATTGTTGCAAAATTGACTAGGCTAGACCTGGAAAAGAGGCAAGACCTGAATGCTTACAGTTAGAGAAATCACTAGGTTAAGAAAGTAGGGGGTTGGCTATAGGTCAAATAAATTCCTCACTCCAAATCACCTCACCTAAGCCTTTTACCACTTACTACTGCTATCACAGTGAATGCAATGAGAGTGTTGCCACATAGCCCTGTTTACAGTTGCTGTTGCTAGATTACAAATTCTAAGCACTGCAAACCATGACCATATCCTCCTTATGAAGGAGCAAAGAACAAGGGATAAAAGATTCACACTAATATATTGTCTTTGATGTCATCCCATTAGTGTCTCAAAAACAAATCTAAACAATAACTGTTGCTTAAAGCAGTGGCATTTCCTGCCGTTAACATTTCTCCTTCTTTTCCAAAATGCTAGTAAATTCAATGACAAAAAACGAGCTTATAACTCAGCCAAAGTACCCCTTATCTCAAATCTCCAAGCAACTAGGAAAAGGAATCATGGTCATATATTTCTAAAGAGCAATGCCCCAGTACAGCTAAATGCTCACTTTGTGTATCAACTACGTCATGAGGCTGCCCTATATGCATATGCAGTCTACTCCACAAAAAATCACAACTGTTAAATTTATAACACCTGTTTACCCCCAATTCTATGGGGAGTTAACCTCCATGTTCTGCTACTGAACATTATGAACAATTCAAAGTTGACTTTTCAAGGGAGATGTGTATGTTTCTCTTTTCATTCTTGAAAGGTACCCAAAGACACTCGATCCTGCAAGATTATGTCAACATATGCCAACTTGTTCTAAATGAACTTTTGACCAGTTAATACTCTCTACTGCACAGTCACCCAACAATTAGAATGGATGTAAGTTGCTTCCATTAACTGTTGCCATTATATGGAATACAAACTTTGTTTAAACAGACTCCTTTCTGATAGGAACATTGGCCTCGGGAGTATGTGATTTGTGTCTCTTTCACCCCTAATATATAGCCAGTAATTCATACCAAAATTATAACAAATAATATCCAAAACAACCACCATAATGATTGCACAGAGTAAATTGCACAGTTTCTTGGTGCTAGACTTAGGACAAAATTATGTTCATGCATAATGTATTTGTGTTCCTTCCAGTTGATTTCCTAGAATTTTTAAGTAATCCCTAGACTTCTTTAAAGATTTCTAATATTTAGAATCATAGCTTCTTATATTCCATCTTCATCAAGGAAGCCCTGAGGAGTAGAAAGGACCAGTTCATAGTTTCCTCTATATTCTTTCAGTTGGGTGAAAACAAAATGCAATCCATAATACAAGGCAAAAGTGAAAAATTACAAAAAGTGTTTCTAAATGCTAGTAAAGTGGATGATTTTAAAATAAGGAAAGCAGTATTACTCTCAAAAGTAGTTTTCTGCGGTTTAGCGCTCTTTCTATTTCTTCTGTTTAGAGTATAAATCCACTGCTCTGTGTAGCTGCTGTTAAACATGAACTATGGATACCAGTTCCACATGTAGCTCTATTAGCAATAGAATCCATGTTACGTAGGCTGTCTGGAAGTGATATATGTCCTTCTCCTCTGCAGTCTCAGAACCCCAAATCTAATCAAGTTGCTAGAGTCCTAGGGGAAAGGCTAGGATCAGCCCTGCTATGGAAGATGACAGACAGGAGTTGTATAAAGGACAGTTTATACAGCCCTCTTGTCTTCTTTGTGTTAACTGTTAATACTTGCTAAAAGAAAAAATTTTGAGCAGAAACATTGGAGGACTTACTCCAGTTCAAAAAAATTAAAGTATATTTTCCACTGTGATTCTTCTAGTGCTTATTTTAGATTGTGAAATTTGAAATCTGCAGAGTCTGCAAAGTAGAAGAAATCACTTTACCTTTCTAAGTTTTCTGTGGATCAACTCAAAGAGTGTGGTAGTTCAGACAATTAAAGGGCTACCAGCATTGATGTCTGAAAATGAATCCTCAGGATTTCTTAGCAGCTTGATATATTGATCTTACGTTTTCTTCTATAGAACTGGTTTGATTTAGAAAGAACGATATATCTAATGACAAGAAAGTACTAATAATTCAAAACCTAATTTGATAGGATTCACGGATTTGACAGAGTTGAAAGGACTTCTGGTGTGTCAGCCATTTTTGTGTCATCAGCAACTTGCTGAGGGTACATTCCATCCCTTCATCTAGGTCATTGATGAATATATTGAAGTGGACTGGACCACATACTGGCCCCTGGGGAACACCACTTGTTACGGACCTCCAACTAGATTCTGTGCCACTAATCACAACCCTCTGGGCTCTGTCTTTAGCTCTGGCTAAAGTTTTCCGTCCACCTCACTGTCCATTCCTCTAACCCACACTTCCTGGGCTTACCTATGAGGATGCTGTAAGAGACCATGTCAAAAGCCTTGCTGATGTCAAGGTAGACAACATTCACCACCCTCATCTATCCAACCAGTCGTGCCATCATAGAGGGCTATCAGGTTAGTCTGACATGACTTCCCCTTGGTGAATCCATGTTGACTACTCCTGATAGCTTTTTCTTCCATATGCCCTGAGATTATTTTAATCCATTGTAGTTGGTTGGTTGGTTGGGTTTTTTTCATTCACCAATGCAAATAATTTTAACATGGTAAAAGAAGAAATGTTCCAAAATTTATAAAGAAACATATGCAGAACAATCCAGTTTATGTATAACCAACCAAAGATAAACCGGATTGTCAATTTGTGCAAGAAAGGTTTGGGGTTTGATAAAAAGATTTTCTAGTTTTTCAGGATGTTGTAAAAGTTAAAAGTAAAGTTATTTTAGCTTTGCAAAAACCAAGGCAATACACGGATCACCTCCTTTTTTATTCATGATTTTATCATTAAAAATGCTGATTTTATTCAAAAATTTATTACATTTACCTTCTGATGAGGAACTGAAAAGTGGTGATTCTGACACTTTTATGTTTGATTGGAAGTTTGATTGGAAGCAGAATAAATTCTTTTTTTGGTGAGCTGATTTAATTCTCTATGAAAATTCCATTTGTCATATACTGTTGTAGTTCTACTGTCATGAGCTGTACAGAGAAAGCAGATAGCCTGAGTTCTTTCTGTTTGGATTTTCTCTCTGGAGCAGAACACCTTGAAACTTTCAGTGAACACTAAGTAAGGATGTATTGATAATCCCAGGTGTTTAACTTAGACTGTGCATTCTGCTGTAAGCACTGAACACATAGTATTAGGCATTGTAGCCCTGAACTACATACTTTCCTAAATTCTGCTTTGTGGACCTAGATCTCCTTGCTTAGGCGTATGGGACATTTAATAATCAGTGCTTCAAGGTTAGCTACTCATCACCACAAAATAAAATTCTTTTGACATTTGCATCCAACATTAATAACAGATGTGTTGTACGTGAACATCAAGACCTGAAAGCTTTCCATATGAACTTTTCTTTTGGATAAGCCTGAATTAATAGATTTTAAAGTACACACAGTGGACTTCTTAAAGATGAATTCAGTGTGTTTAAGAAAACTGTGTGTTTGTTAAAAACACTGGAGGTATAATCTTCCTTGAGAAATAAAAAACCAGATTGGAAAACAAATCCTATGTAGTTGTTCATTGTGATTGTTAACAATAGGTGGTATGCCATCCTGTCAATAATGTAATAAGTAATTTATGCCAAAGTTTCTGCATTATTAGTTAGATTATTAGTTAAAAGAAACAATCTTTTCTCACAAAAGTCTTAAATCTAAGTGGACATCTATGCCCACAGAAGCCTCATCTACTTCCAACATTTGAGGAAATATTACTAATTTACCATTCTAAGTGAAAATTAAACCAAGAAAAATTATCTGTTACCTGTCTGTCTGCATTTGAGTTAAAAATGGGGCAAAATAAAATAAGCATATTATGAAATACATGCACCTTGAAGCAAGGTGATGTAAAGGTATTTATCTGTGCAAACTTAGGGGTCTGGAACAGGCCAGGCTGAGGTCTCCACTCTTGCCATATAAATCAGATCAGTGTGGGATTTCTAATCTTAGTGCAGAGAGAGATCGTGATGATTTGTTAGAGGGCACACATTTTTCAGGCACTCCTGACCCAACCGCCCACTTTAATAATGGGGATACTTTCTGCTGAAATTGGCAGAGATGTGAGATTGGCCTTTAGGAGTCCCGTAGCACTTATCACAAGGATAAAGGCACACCAGTGTACTCAGATCCCATCTGTTCCAGCGCACAGGCTGAAGTAGCACGTGTAAAAGAGCTCCATCTCTTGTAACATCTTCAGTACTCCAGCTGTCCCCTGCAAACCAGGGTTTCTTCAGTGTTTGGTCCTCATTCCTCCAGACTCCTAGGAATGGATTTGAAATACCTGAGGAGAGCAGTGTTCTGACATAAGGATCCACGTTTGGCTTTCTGGACCAATTCCCATCCTCTCCTATGTGCCTTTCTCACCCCAGACTGAAATATTGTTGGCTCAACTATATGCTATGAGAAAGCTACTTGTGTGTCAGGGGACAACTGAATCCACTCAGCCAACTAGATAAGGTTTTTGGTAATGTTGTTTAGTGTTTTAACAGTCTCTGCAACTTAGCCACAGCAGGAGACTCTGTCAATATACGGTAAACAAGAGCTGATTGATTTTGTAATCTCATGAGGGAGGCCTGCCTTCGCATTTGACTAAAGCTCTCATTTCTTTTGCTCTAGTAAATCTACAAGCTATGGAACAAACTGCACGCTAGTACTTCGTATGTTTAAAAAAAGAAAATCCATTTCCATCTTCCAAAAGACAAAACTGCAGGCGCAGAAGGTCAGCACAAGTTCTTCCCAGGCACTCTGTAGCTCTGTGCTCTTGAAAAATAGCTTTGCTTTTTTTTTTTTTTTTTTTTGGAAGCAGCTGAGACAACTTTAGCATCATCTCACCTGTGGTATGAACTGCATCTTCCTTACTCCGTGAAGTTTCCTTTTCTACAATTGTATTTGTATGAACAATGAGAAATAATTTTTTGCAAAGCCAAAATGCAGGAGGAAACCAGTCAATAAGTGTTAGAGAGTAATATAAAATTTGACTTCCATAAGTTATCAGCATGAGTCAGTAAAACTGCCTTCTATGGCATGTGCCCAGGGTTTAGAAAAGGAGATCAGTTAAGGGCTGAGGCTTTTAGACATTCAGTATTTTACCTCCCACTCTTGTTTCGTCACTGTGCACTTTTTTAATGCCTTGTAATTATCAGGTGTTTGGAGGCTTTTTGCAGTGTTATATTTTCCTATAATCTACAAAATTATTTTTTTCCATTATTTATGGTGACATTAAAGAAAATTAGAAGTCTTAAAAAAAAACTACTAAGAACAGCTTTTCAAAAATTGCAGTTCTAGAAAAACACTTGTTTCATTTTCACATTGAGGAGGCACCTTGTTTATTCCAAAGGAGCTGAGAGCCATCCCAGGAGTCATGGTGTCAGAGGTGAGGATCCAAGAGCTCCCAGCCCAGTCCTGAGTCCAGAGGCACCCAGGCAGCCGGGCAGCTGGGTGTGGGCTGTGACCCCCACACTCCTTGTGATGCTCTGCTGTGCTGCGAAGCCAGTTTTCAGAAGCCTGTTTTCTCTAAATTCAGTGGATTCTACCCCTTGGCAAAATTAAAAAAATGTCCCTAAGCCCGTTTGTTCTCCAGGCTGCACCCTGGGCCCCATGCTGTCTTTTTGCGATAAAGTCCCCGTGCAGATTCAGCATACCACCAATCCTAATATTAGTTTCAGTTCCTTGAAGAATTCAGCTGGAAGATGTGTCTCTGCAAGCTCTTACTAAACTTACACAGCTGTTAAATTTACATTTTGTCCAAGATAAATACATTAAAATAATAAAGCAGAGGTTTTTATCCAACATTAAACACCCAAGGGCGAGGAAACACCAAAACTTAGGCTGCATTACCAACTCTAGTCCAGTCCTTTTTGTGTGAATTGAAATGTATTTTAATTGCCTCTTTTTCTTAAAAATAATTCCTTGTCTCATTTAGTATGGCACACACCCAGCACATTTTAGGTTAAATGGTTAAGGTTTTAAAATTGGATGTATCAACCATCTTAAGCCATCAATAGCTGTGCTTTTCTTTGTGCTATCTGTTCATCTCACTTCTTTATCCAGTCTTCCTTCAAATTCAAGTCTTGCTAGCTTGACCTGCTCAATGCAACTGAGATTTACCATGTTAAACAACACTAAAATACAAATAAAATAAATACTATTTTACATCCTTATATATATATATTTTTTAACATGTCTAAGTTTTTTGAAAGAAAAGGAAGTTTCTAACAGTTTAGCATTTTATCTTAAGTGCTAACAAGTTTCACTTGTTTTAATGGCAAGGAAAAATGCTCATGAAGAGCAGCAGCTAAATATTGCAAGTTATTTTGAAAGGAAGATCATAGGCTTTAAGTTAATGGACAGCGGAGTTATGGTCAAAGGAAAGTATTCTTCCTTCAGCATTTAACAAAACTTTTGCAGCTGCAATTGTGTTGAAAGATAATATTAAATTCTTTAAACTTCTAGTCAGCCTGACAGAGATCCAAAGCACAAATGAAAATGGTGTCCTAGTAATTGAGGTACAGTGTCTCAGGTACTGTGTACCCCATCTCTTTCTGGTGCCATTGGGAGGCATGTTATTTTCCAAATCACTTTATTGGGGTTTTTCAAAGAACTGAGGTACCTTTATTAGTATTTTCTCTTCATATGTCAGTTGCTTCTATTGTAAGTCTTGCATAGGAAAAAATGGTAATATAAGGAAGCAAGAGCAATGTCCTAGGTGAGAATGTATTTTGCAAGTAAGTAAAACAAAAACTTAATATGTAAATTTGTAATTACAAAATAAAAATCAGTTCTTTTTTTTTTTCCTTTTGGAGTCAATGTCAGTTTCAAAACTGCAAGAGAAGAAAAGAAAAGAACACCAGGCAGCGTTATGTCCTTAAACTTCAGGTTTTACGGTTTTACTCCTCCAGGCTGTCATTAGTCATTGATAGGATGACTATCAAAGCCACTGATGGGAGCTGGACAACTTGCATGATATTCTGAAATTCTGATTTTGATAAGGCAAAATTAGTAACATTTGCAAAGTGCTTAGCAAATCTCTGCTTTATTTGAAAGGCAACATTTCTTCCTTCAGCCTAGAAGCCCTAGAATTGAGGATGCAGAATCCCAAGAGAGGATAATTCCCTTCAGAGAGAAGTTCATGTCAGCTTTCTCTTCAGAGAAGTGGATGAATTTTAATTGGGTGCACCTGGGATTTCCCCAGCCCCTCAGCGAGTCTCTCTGCTGACTTCCAACTCTGGCAGGGTCAACTCTCCCCAGCTGTAGGGCTGTATTTGATCCTTTGAGAAAGTGTCATTTGAGCTTTCATAAATATATCTTGACGAAGAGTGCCTCCATCTCCATACTTACAGCTTTAACAAAGCCACATCGGAAACAGTAACGTAAAACACAGCAGATATTGAAATGGAGAAAGGAAACAACGTATGCAAGGCTTTGTCTATTGAAGTTAGATAGTCCCAAGAACATTATGCAACTTCCAAAATGACAGAGAAACTTCTTGATACTTTTTTTTTTTTCCCCATTCTATTCATATCCAGAAACAGTAAAAAGAGACTGAGTAACAGATTCCCCTGGACATCCTTATCCCACTATCCTAATCGTCTGGATAATCTCTGTCCCATGCTTTGCAAGCTCATCAATCAGATTCTTCTAGTTAGAGATATTTGCACCCATGTCAGTGAATCCAATATAAGCTGTTCCTCTGCCATATATTTTGTATTCCAGATTTGAAAACATACATTGGTTAGCTGTGGTCCACAGTCATTTCCATGGAGCTGTTAGATTTTAAGGGAAAGTTAAATTATTGCTCTAGAAACTGTAGGGCCACCTCTAATTTGTAACAAAAGCAAAGGACTGGTTTTCTTTGAAAGTAGTGCTAGTGAATGCATGGTTCTGGTTACCCCTCAAAAGGAAAAATTCTTCCAAAGTCTGTGATTCTTTATGGCAATAAAGTTTGATCTCATCTCTTTGTCCTTCAGACAGCCTCACATCACTCTTCTAGTACATTAGTAACCTTCGCCACCCAGATCTCACTGAAACATCAATAATTATCTGCCATCTAGAAACCCAGTACCCCGCAGGAGGCTTATGTCACTTCTGAGAGAGTGTCTGAGTGAGGAACAAAAGCAAAATCATGTCTGACCGTTTGCCAAGAATGCAGAGAAAAGTGGTATTGCCAGCAAGAGCAGGGCACTTGGTGCAGTGAGGCCAGAGGGTGTGGAGCAGCAGGAGAGGTTGGGTTCCTTGCCCTGAACTCAAGAACAAGCTGAAGGCGAGATCACAATTAGTTGCTTTTCTGTGCTCTTTTTATTTTTTCGGTTTGAAATATTTTTTAAGAGAACGATGTCATCAGATGGGAAATGCTGAGCCACAGAGCCATGTCAGCTGCTACCTTGCAATACATACCTTAAAATATATTGCCCAAATTCTCAGATCTGATGTCTTCCTCAGTGACTATCTGGAAAAGACATTTGGGAAAAATCACCATCCTTCAAAGGTAGGCATGTCATCAAAAGAGTCCAAGGGAAAAAGAAGATGATGCAAGAAATGCAAATTTGACATGTACAGTATTGAAGTTCAACCTATACAAGGGTGAGAAATGCTGAAGCTTCATTATGGACATCTAATTAATATTTGTTGTTCTTGATGTTAATAATATCTACCGTAGCATTAGATGCACATGATGTCTCTCTGTCTAGCTTCATCAGATCTGTCTCTCATCAGATCTCTATTAAGACAGCCTTTGATAGAAATCAACTAAAGTTATTCCATAACATGAAAGTCTGTCTCGGCAATATATGTATTTTTAATTGGTCAGAGCTGTTGTTTATGTTCCTTAACTGTCAGTACCAGACAGTTCCTTAACAATCTTCTGTTTATCATTTAATAGACTATCAGGAAATAATTATCAGCTTTGTTTCACTTTTGTCAGATTGCCTGCAATATACTTTCATTAAGGATTCAAATAAATTTTAAGTATTGCATTGGATATACTGTCTGGTTTTCAACTCATAAAAGTATGTACTAATATAATCTGCAGAAGAGGGATATCTTCTTGCTAAGGGTACCACGTAGCTTCATTTTTAGGTGATAACTTATTTTTTTTATTTATAAATGAACATACAATAACTCATATATTTAAGCATTGTGGTGTGTCATTAGTTCTATGTAGGAGCTGTAACTACTGTTTCATTCAAATCTATAATTTGAGGCTTTGCACTTTGTCTACATGAACACAGGAGACAGATACCAAAATAGCTTGCAATAACTGACCTGGTGGAGCCATTTTGGAGTCATCTGAGAGTAATATACTTGATCCTGCAACCTTTCCTCCCACAGGCAGTCCAATTTCAATCTTACCGTTGCAACAGAGGCTATTAGCATGGCATCATCTCTGATAAATGGGGATAGGAAGAATGAAAGGATTAGATATGGGAAGCTGCATTTTGCTCTCTCAGCCATAACAGGATGTTGGAATGGAGAGAGATCAAAACACATTTTCTGAATCTTGTACCTGAGATGATGAGGTGTGATCAACAGGGGCACATGGGGGAATGGATACCAATATTTTTCCCTGTTGCAAGCTGGGAAATTTAAATGTCTTGTCATTGAGTTGGGCTGTCTGAACAGCGGGAACTCCTCGATAACTGATGAGTATAGTCCTTTCCTTCCCCTTTGCTCCCTTGGGAGGCACAGATTCAGGTAAAGCCTCTGTTCTCAGAGGAAGCCAAGATGGCTTCCTGAGAGCCTCCCTGCAGACCCCAGACCCAGACAGCTGGTGTGGCTTTCCTGAGGTTTGGTAGGTGAAATGGTTGTATTTAGTGACATGATTCTGCTTTTTATTGACGAAATAACCTAAACCAACTGTAGAAAAGTAACTGGAAAGGTTGGGGGACTGAGTGTAGATTGTTTAAATATTTCAGTCTTCGATTAAGCGATGCTTCCTTAAACAGCATTGGTGGGAGAGTGAGGAGGGGGTGAGGGGGCAGGAATTAGACCTCTCAGCATTTGAAGCTTCAAATTGTCTTTCTTTTTCTTGTCAGAGGAAAAAAATAAACCTCTGCTTCTGCAGGAAACATAGTGTCTCAAGCCTGTGGGAGCACGGCAGGGCAGGTACTTCTATAAGGACTCTTGTGCTTTTAAGTGTCTCCAATTATTTTTGAACAACTAAGTAGAGTGCTCATTAAGCATTTCACTTAAATGAAAATTTTGACCTACAAGGTCATGTTAATTAAGAAGCACAGTAAGTCAGTGTGAAGAGGTTCTGTTAGCACAAACAATGGGCCCAATCCTGCATAACACTGTGCTCACAATTATTCCCATCTTGTGCTTATCCTTGTAATATTTAGAATTTGTAGGACAGGATCATTGCACAAACAAAAATTGCTGCAGATTAGTTCAATCCAACAGCAGCCACAGGCTCATTTTGTGATCGTGAGCTGTAGCTGCTCTTAGAAAATAGTGACCAGAGTGCTCTGGCTTGCTGTGATCAGGAGCAGTGCCAATTTACCCCGTTGAGAAGAGCTGACATATTCCAAGACTTTTACTTGGTTTCCAGAGTTTTTCATTTGGACTGGTATGGTGCAAGATCATACTCAGTGATGAAATTTTACAGTTGAATCATCACATTTCAGCCACAGGTCCCATTAGCTGCAGGAGGCTCTAGCTGTCAGACACCCTCCAACCCCAATTAGTACAGCATAGCCTGGGCTGAGGCATGAATGTCTCCTCTGTGAACCAGTTTAGACATGCTGAGTCCCACATGTTCTTGCAACACATTTACTAGCTCTCACCTCCCATCGCCCCACAGCTTCTTTCTCAGACTTTCTCAGCTTAGCACAGCCCCACCATGTCTGTGTGGGAAACCCATCAGCTGCTGGATCTGGGAGTGGATCATAGAATCCCAGTGGAGGGACAAGCTGAGGAGACGCACTCAGACAGAGGTTCATAGTCACACACAGCCCTGTGCTCTAATGAGGCCTCCTGAGCAACATCTTGTTGACCATCTACAATTGCATCCCATTCCCTTTACATGACACACCTCTCATATAGCCAATACTTGTACCCATATGCCCCATTACCTAATGTCAGGAGCCTTGGCAATTTGCAGGATTTGAGACTTGGCATCCCAAACATTTGGACTTTGGGAAGAAGATGAAGCGTCCATGCTGTTAGCAGGATGACAAAAGCTTAAAATCAATAGCCCTATCAGAGGGTATATAAGATTGTTCCAGCTGACAGAGCTCTAAGAAATGGAGGAATATCATCTGAAATAAGGATTTGGCCCTAAAACTATAAAAAACAAGTTTTAAATTTCTGTCTTACTTTTGTAAAGGAGTTAAAAGGCTTGTTTGTAAATGTATGTTCACAACTGTAGACCCCACTGAAAACTTCCAGAGTTTGGAACATTCTTGCTCATCCTTGTTTAAAAAATGTTTTTCTTCTTATTGTTAATAAAACTTTGTTAGTACTGGGGGATTTATACTGTTTTTAAGAAGTTTATTTCCTAAAGTCCTAAGTTCTTCCATTCATACAAGAGGAGAGAGTTATTAATGAAAACTGCATACCAAAAAAGAAAAATGCAGAAATAAAAAAGAAGTCTGGAACTTGAATTAGCAATATTCCTCATGAAATATTAAGATTTTAAGGTGGAAATTTGGGCCTTATGTTACAGCATTCTACCGCTTGCCATTGCTTCTAAGTGGCAGAGATGGCTACTTGCTTTTTTGCATTCAGCATTCAAGGGCATATCTCTGCTGATGCAAACTCTGACAGCTCTGTTGAAGCCAGCAGAGCTCGGACAATATATGCCAGCAAAGATCTGCCCCTTAGTATTCACCCCTGTCTGCTGTGTGACTCAGTCGTACCAAAACTGCCAGGCACCTGCTTGCCTAATGTTTTTTTAATGAGTTGAACTCTTCGTGTTGGGTTTGTGTCTCTGCCAGGTTCCAGTTTAATCACATATAATTTTTTGTGTGAAATTTCACCTTGGGCTTTGAACTTGTAGGCACAGAACAAAAAGTCCTGTTTCTAGAGGAACTTGCATAGTAATAAAAATAATAATAGCTAGAATACAAGGCAAGTATTTTAATTCATAGGTTATGACATTTAGCTTTTATGAAGAGAAAGGAGGAATTATCCTCGCTAGACAGGAAATAATGAGGTCTACCCATATTCCATAATAGTGTATGAAAATTAACTGCAGATTTGTCTAGGTAAGATAATGACACTTATATTTTAATTTATAGCCTGGCCTAATTGTGTAAAAGTTTGTGGGAGAAGATGTGTGTGGACACTAATAGATTAGTGGCCATCTCTGGATCTTCCTGTCAAATCCTATAAAGCAGTTTAGTATGTAATAAATCAAACGCAGAGGGCTTGTTTGTAAATGTTTGGCTAAAAGTATCCTAAGATGCATGAGACCTGCTTTTGCAAGAATCTAATGTTCTTTTTTAACTTTTGGAATGGAGTTTTGCAGTAGACGTAAATACGCTTATTTAAGTAATAAAATTTATTTGTTTATCGGGAAGTAAAACTGTCAGTAAGAAAAAAAAAAAAAAAAAGCTGTGACATCCGGGAACCACTAATGTACACTTCTGGTGAGCTGTTTCCAAAATATGAATACACACTTCCAGTGGCATTTCTTAAATTCTTAATTTATGAGAAGTGATTTTAATCTTTAAAATTTTGGTTTTGGAAAAACAGCATAAAGAAGAAAATAAATGGACACGAACAAACTTGTTTTCTTAATGTAAATATTTTGTAAGTTTTTTAGTTGTCGTAACTATAAAGTAGCTTTGGAAGCATTTGCATGGTACTAATAATATTATTTTTGTAGCTTTGTTCTACCATTTGTCTGGGAATTTTATGTAGTGATTAAGCAAATGTAACAGTCCGGGATAATATTGAGAGATAAAGTTCCCCTAGTGGTACATTAGAACAGTTTATTGAAATATAATGACAGGAAAGAAACATTTTAGAAACAGAAGTGAAAAGAATATTGCTAATCTGCTGAAATGGCAGGAGAAACTTGTGGGGTGACGGTTCATTGTCCCTTTTCCAAGGTAGGAATTTCACTGGATAACCCACATTCACTTTGTCAAAGGAATAGTAGCCAAGCTCCACTGGTTGAAATATTATATATGCATTTTATTTTAAGGAAAAGATTCTGGAATATCATTTCTGTAACTCACAACGAACGGCCGTCAGGGAGGAACTTTTCAGTGGCTGTTTCTTGCAATAGAAATTACAGTGCTTTTGTAGAAATCTGCAGTGTTTTTTAAGTTAGTGGTCTTGCTTTGCAGCATGTTATGCTGTGAGCGTAGGCACTCCTGTTGCTGATCAACACTAGCAACTGTCAGATGCTTTAGAGAAAAGCACAGGAAACTCAGGAGTGGCAATTAAAGATTAATTTGAATTAGAGGAAGTTTCGTCTTAACCTTCATTAGCTTGTGATATGACCTCAATCCGAAGGACGTTTTTCCTTCAGTTATTATCATAGACATTCATTATACTTATAAATTGCTAAACCTGTTTTAAATCCTGTTAAGTCTCAGTGATACTCTGTGGTGGTGAGTTCCCAGGTCTTATAAAAAGAATTTATTTCTGTCACTTTTAAATTTACTGCCTTTAAATTTCTTATTTAAATGGGCAGAAGGAAGATAACCATGTTCAATTTATTTTCTGTATATCCATTTGTAAAACAACCCCCATTTAAAACAGTTCTGATCTTTTCAACCTCCCTTTTTATAGAATTAATTTACCTCTACCATTTTCTTTAATACTAATTAAATTCCCCAGTGTGACACTGAGGATCAATGGCCTTGTCTACATCTGGACTGCATTACAGATAGCCCCAGGCCATAGGCAGTCTTCCAAGCTATTTCTACACCCAATCCATTGTGTAGGCAGAAGTATTTGGCCCATTTAATCTCCTTCAGCACACAAAAGTTGGAAGAGACAGCGATGAAAGCTTTTTTCTCTCCTCTACCTCCCAGATGGGTTTTGTAGTAGCTCTAGCCCTCATTGATTGCCTTGGGTGTTTCAGGGGCAGGAGTCCAAGAGGGCGCCCCAGTCCAACTTCTCAGGATATTTCTAGAAATATTTCCAAAGCTTATAGGAGGCAATGGTACTGATGGGAGAAAGGCTGGACGCAGGCATCTGTGGCAGTGATGCTTCCTCCTGGGTAACTGCATTTGACAATAACTGATGAGCAGTAGCTTTATGTGCCACACAACAGACAACTGGCAGCACGTGGCTCCCAGAAGAGCTTATTCCCAGATGCAATGTGGTGGGGCATGACATGGTGTTGGGCTTCCACTTTTACGTATGTGCAGAAGAAAGGCTAAAGAAATGGAATGAAAGGAGGGATATGCGGATGCATGCATCCCTGTGACAGGTGATGACAGAGTCTTCCTAGGACAGGTGGCATGCAGTCTAGTTTACCTAAATTGTCAAATATCGCTTCACAAGCCAATGTCTTAATTAGAAACTGATGAAACAGTTGCAGACCTCCCAGTTCTGTCCTTAAGGCTTGTTCTTAAGTGTGATGGCATCAACAATTCTCAAAAGCACAAGGTGCATCCAAAGCTCACACTTAGAGCAGTTGCACCTGAGCTGCTTTAAAAGAGTCATTCAGAGCGTTTCTGAAGTCAAAAAAGATGGCTGGCTGGTGAGTTTGATCCCAAACCTTGCCTGACACATGTTTATACACGGCTTTGTAAGTACAATTTACAATGTGTGGGTTTGAGAATAACGTATTTTGCATACGACAGAGATCCTAGGAATTTTTGTTACAAAAAATTGTAACAATTTTTTTTGTTTCAAAACAAAATCCAATAATGCTTTCACTGAAATTCTGACCAACTTCCAAAGCAAGTCGATATGCCAGTGACCACAAGTTCTGTTGCTCTGGGGGGTAGCTCATTTCCATGTGCCCAGGTAAGATGACATTTCGTTGTCCATAGCATAGGATTTTCTTTGTAGTGATTTTCCCCAAACTTTACAAAGCCATAAACTAGAACTATTGCTATAAAAGTTCTAAAAACAAATTATTAACCACTAATATTATTGCAGCAACTCAAGGGAAACTGTCTCATTAGTTCTAGTCAAAATGCTGTAACAACTGTGTACCTTTACACCTATTCAACTGAAAAGTAAATATCCAATATCAAGAAGAGAATTTCATTGGCTAACTGTACTGTGAAATCATCATTTCAGCCTATACATATTTCCTTAGTACAGAAAATAAGCTGGAATGGTACTAAGATTTAAAATAATTAATGCCTGGGGATACTTATATAATAAATATGTTAACATATATTAGTAATATTTGCATGTTGGTTGTTCAGTACTACTTACCTGATAAGCGTGTTGCTCAATGAGATTAATTAACAGTATTTTGGTTCAGAGGTCAGATCACCTTATGAGGGTCTCAGGTAATAAAATCAGTAAAACTTATTATTTACCTGTTGGGTTTAGTTATCAGATGGAATCTCTGAAGAGCTATAATCCACCACCTGCTTTTTACTTCTATTTACCTGTTTCAACTACTCTGTAGTAGTGTGGCATTTTACATGGGTTTAAACTTGTTTAAAACCCAATTGCTATTTTCAATATACATATACAAGGGATCAAGCTGTCCCATTTCTGCTTCTCTCACTGTGCCTATAAATACCCAGCTATTTCTTTCCTCTTCCAGCTTTCATGACTCTGTATTCTGCTCCCTTCAGAGATGTATGCTCTATCTTCTAGGTACCTTAAAAACTGGTGTCCTTGCTCAGATTAACATTGTTTCCATGTTGCTGTATATATATGAATTAATTTACTGTAGCATCTTTACACCACCAAGTAATCAAAGCCAGAAACCACAATGCTAATCTCACGCTCTGCGTGCCGTCTGAGCTTTTACAAGAAACAGGACTTTTATAACTAGATTGGCTTTCCTGTGAGCATATTAGTGTGAAATGTATATTGAAAGAAATCTCAGGTATGAAGAAATTGCTATGTGATAATTGTCTTCTTGAAACTTATTATACACCTGGAGACAGAACAAAACTTTGACCTAGATAATATAATTCAACACATTAAATTCAACGTGAACAAAGAAACTGTTAAAATAAGGCTGTTAAAATGGCAGAAACATACTTCCAAAAATCCAAACATATTAAAACTTGGGTTTCTTGTGCAATTTCAGTTTTGGTTTTTGTTCCTAAGCAAGGAAGGCTATTAATAAGGAAGGTTATTACAAGTTTTCTGGCAGCCTGGTGACAGGCATTAATTGTGAGCAGCGCTGCCTATGATATAAGGCTCCCAAACTGCTACAAAGCAGCTTCATGGACAGCTTGTCTTCCAGGTTGATGTCCTACCCAGGAATGTTCTCCTGTTTGCCTTCAAAACTGCCAGGAGAACCACCTAAGCCTGGGCCCACATTTTAATCATCCCGATTACCACGGGATTGTGGACTAGTTGCTTTAAAATACAGTTACCATCTGTTTGGGGGTGAATATAGCCCTGGTAGGACGGATATATCTCTTTTTATAACGTTTCCTGTACACAGGTTCTCTTTTCCATTGCTTGATCAGAGAGTGATGCCACAGAAATTGGTTAGATCTGTTCAGATCTACCTGACCTTGCTGTAGGCAGGAGGAACCATCCCTGCTTTCATTCATGTATTACTTATAGAATATCATTTTTTGAAACTCATTTTATTCCTGATGATTTTCTGCATTGCAATTACTTTTTCCTGTGCTGGTTTGGTTGTGGGTTTTTTTGGTTGGTTTGATTTTTTTTGTTTGCAAGACCAATTATTTCCTCTTTCTCTGTAGATCCTGAATTGAAGTGAGTCACACTTCAGGCCTTAAGTATATTTGGGGAGATCCTTCTGAATTTAGTTTAAAGAGGCGAGACAAACCAAGTAGATTTCTGTCTTGTATTGTGGAGATGTTAGCATCAGATACCTTGGCAGGATTTTTTTCTTATGTTGGCTTATTCTATGTTCTTTTATCTAAGAAGTTTAAAACTCCTGGGTTAAAACTCTTTAAAAAAGGATGTTTTCCAGCATGGCTTTTTATAAAAAAATGACTGCAAGAACTGAAGTGCTGTTGCTAGCTGAGGTTATTTAAGAATTTAAAGATGGTAATGCTATGTTGTAACTTTAATATATTCTACAGTGAGATAGTACAGAATCAGTCACTGCCTTACTAAGATTTTTTTTCATTTGGGTTTGCTTTTCCATTTGTTTTAAAGCAGTTCTCTGCTAGCTTGGTATTTCTGCAAGGAAAAGGAAAAACTGATGTCAGTGCTAAAAGGAAAATACTATGAAAAAATCCATTGAATTATGAAATCACTCCTCATATGTCTAAAGGTTCAAGAGTGAGACCTGCAAAGCACTGCATGCGTTTAGGTCCACAAAATCAGTTGCATGTTCATTTGGGTGCCTGCTCTGCTCAGACTGGAGTCTGGCTGCTCTTCCATCAGCAGGGCATCTTCCAACACCAGGGCAGTAAGCCCAGCTTAATACACCGTAGCTTTGATTTGAAAATGCTTATAATTTTCACCGTATTTTACATGCTATGCTAACAATTCAAGTGCCTGTACAATTTCAGAAACTCTTCAGGAGATGAATTTATTATAATACTGTTGTCATAGTTTCATTGGTCACCTGCCATTCTGCAAAATCTCCACTGTCCTTTCACTGCTACTTCATGATGTCAGTCTGATTCTGAAAGGTGAAATACAATATTTATATTACACTTTCAAAGCATCCACCAGGGACTGATACTTTTAAGCATTCTGTGACACTGTCTGTTGATGCCTGTGAACCACGAATAAAATATTTTAATAGCTAAGGATTCCAGGAAAACTAAAAAGTTTGCCACAAAGGCAGTGCTGTCCGTTACATCATTCAGTGTTTTCAGATATTCATGTGCAAGAGTTTATTAAACATGCTGGATACCCTTGTTCAAATTTGCAATTTTTATATCCAGCATATACGCAATGGTTTATTTCCACCAAGCATTCTAGTATAGCTGCAGTAAATATGTAATAGTATCAATAAAAGATTTATATACAACTCAGTATTTCTCTGTAAATGATAAAAACTGAATCATATTTATTTTACAGGGATTTTAGAATGTAATATAATTGCCATAATAGGCTGGGGAAAGGATGAAGTCAAAGAAATACGAACAAGTATAAAGCTTGGTAGAAACATTTCCACAGTAATGATTTTAGCTACCATTTTCTGCTTCAAATTAGGAGAATGAAAAATAGAGATCAGAATTTGTGTCTTTGAAAAATTTGTCTCTGTTCATAAACATTGAAAGTTTTTAGCTATATTAATGACAGAATCATCACAATATATGCCTTACTGTTTGGAAAGTCTGTTATAAAGAGTATTATTGTGGACACTTCTGGTTTTATAATTTTTTTTAAATTTTCATTTGGACAAACAGATTTCGGTCTGATAATGTTAAACAGTATACAGCAACCAGAAAATTTTACTGTATAGTTGGCAGATTTCTATTGATACTAGAGAAAATAACTGAATACCTAATTTAGAAGTTAAATTTTGCTGCTTGAACAATGGCTATAAGCAGCAAATATTTTTTTCATTAAATTAAATATGTCAAAAATACTTTTTAAAATATAGCGGTTCAGCACTTAAACTCACACTTTCTATGAGAATGTTTGTTTTTCACATTGTATTTCAGAGGTCATTTTTTCAATTTTGATATAGCATAAAAATTTACCTACTTTCATGTAAAATTTCTACCCCCTTATTGGAATAAATACCTTTCAGGAACAGTGCAGCAAATCACTAAATTGTCATACTTGCCTATCTCCATATATTTTAATTCAACCTTATCATTCATATAGATGCTCCTGACAGCTAACTCCTACCTCCTACACTGGGAAGAGCAAAGAAAAGCTGATGTGAAAATAGAAATCACACATATTTATGTATATATCTCTTCCAACAAATCCTGAATGTTTTATTGTAAGACAATAAACAGAAAACAAACATTTTGTTAATCATATCCATCATAATCATCAAAGTCTTAATATGAGCAGAGGTCTACTCAGTTACAGCTGTAAACACTAGGCCCTTGATACAACTGCTTTCTTAATACCTCCTATACTATTTATATTACTGCCATTTTTACACAGTCAACCGGTAAAAATACAGGCTATGTGTAATTTTTTAGCCTAGTCAGGACACTACCCTTACAGGAAAATATGTAAACTCTAGGTTATACTTTGTTAGATAAATATTGATAAAAAGTGAAAGAACAAAAGCAAATTAAAATCTTTGGGTTTTGACTGGGCACATTGGTAAAACTATACTTCTGGAAAGTGGGAAATTTGCTTCAAATCTCCACTGAACATGAAGGTCACACTCTGTCTTTAAATTAAATAAATATTACCCCTGATGAATCTTATCCAGGAAAAATATCATCAGCCAAATCTATATCCCGAATCTCATTCTTAATTTCTGAATAGTTAAGGAGTGACCATTTTATGATCTTTAGACAAATTTACTTTTGATACGGCTTCATTCAGAAAAAATATTGTCAAGCTTAAATCCTGTCTTTTTCAGATTTTGATCCCTGGTTATGGATTTTGTGTTCTTATACCATCATTCCAACTTCCAGTGACAAAATTAATTCCCTTGTAAATTCTCGATTTACAATATTATTGCCCACATTATTATTGGTAATTAGCATTATCTGATCCATAATCCATGTTTGGCTGAAACTCAGTTCTCAAGAGCTAATCCCAAAACATACTGCTAAATCAAAAAACCTGGGAAATTGGATGAATGGAAAAAAATGGAATTACAACTACTGCATCTGAAACCCTGTTGAGAATCTTTTGCAAAATTGTATTTCACAAAGCTGTCTTCTGGCATTGAGGGTCACTCTTTAAATAGTGCTGGGAGAGAATGTAGCCTAGTGGCTCACAGAGACAGGAGTCCTGGACTCTGTCCCATGCATTGCCAATGATTCAGTGACTGACTATGAGAAATTCTATCTTTTTGTGCTCCTCATCTTAAAAAAAAAAAAAAAGCATGATAATATTTGTTTGCTTTTTTAAAAAACATTGTTGTGTTCTGAAGAAAAGGCATTATAAAGATAGCACTTTTCCCATTAAACATTTTCCTTTTTTTTCGGTTAAGGATGGCTGCCCCCCTATATGAGCAAAACATGTTATTAAAGGGAATATTTTAAGTGAATTTGAATAGGAGCAAAGGACATGACTGCCTTTTATGCCTTTGAAAGTATCCATATTTTTGCATTCCAGCAGCTCTTATGATAATGATCGTTTCTGTAGGTAAAGCATCTATTCTTTTAGAAAACTAAGGAGCAATTTTGCCCGCTCTAAATGTCATGAGTTCATTTCTGATGAATTTCAGTGCATGCAAATTTCCTTTCCATTGACTTTAATGCGAGTTGGCTCCAATCCAAGGGATTCAGTACAAGCTGTAGCTACCAATCTCAAAGCAACTTTAACGATGCCACCAGTAATAACAGCTCCACATTGAAAACCAGGTGCAGTTATTTTTTCATATTTAATCAGTTAATCTGTTGGGTTTAATATCGTGAATCAAAAGTTTAAGCTAGCATATCTAAATAGTTCTTGACATAATGATATTGTATTTTGTAGGTATTTTGGAGTAATCTGTAAACACATATCAGTAGCCATGTGGAAAAGATAAGCTGAGCACAGTAACCAGATTTAGCACTTCATATGGAAAATATTCTGCAAAGCTGTTGGAGAAATTAGTTATTCAACTACACATTAGAAAAACAAGTTCTGCTTTGAGCAAGTAATTTAAAGAACAAACATAAAATACCTTAGTGTGAGGGTTATGCTGTAGAGAACTATGATTTACCTGAAGTCAGCACATAAACTCTTGAACGTAAGGTTCCTTGCAATTCAATAAATGCTGAGTTGTAACTAGAGGCAAATTCAGCCTTAATTGAATAGAAATGTGTCTGTATGCCCTGGAAATCTCAGAAAAGTAAAAATATTCAACAGTATGGCTCAGAAGCTAAAATGCCATCTATCCTATTTTTTATCATTTTTTCCATCTGCTTCCATCCCAACCTGCTGATAAGAACATAGAATTGTTTTTTGGTTTGCTGTTTATAGTAGCCGAAGCTCTTTTCATTATATATCTCAGATAAAAACTTTTACAACATCCTTCCTGTGTTTCTTTATGTGTTTGCCTAGAAATTTACCAGAATAAGTGATTTTTTATTAGTGTGGGTATTCAACAAACAACATGTTTTGCCCCTGCTTGACCTGTTGCTACTATAGCTTTATGATTATTAATGTTACACAGAAAATAGAACAGACTTTTTTTATATAGTTACCAAATAAATGAGTATTAGCTGATCTCTACCCAGAAGAACTTAGATTGTAAGAAATCTCTTGACAACTCCAATGCAGTGAACAGAATAAAATCAGCTTTCAAAACATGTTGAGGGAAGAGAGAATGCCTAACTAGCTCTTAGAGGTCTTATTCTACCTCAGAAGTGGCAGGATAAATTTAGTTTGTGTGCAGCTTTGTGCTGCCAAGTCTATGGCTAGACTGTTTCTGGGACCTAAGTTATCTCATTCACACCTATAGTGTAAATGTGTCTGCAATTCTTGGGTCTTAGACACTACAGACCCTTTCATTCATTGGAAGTTCTGCACATACACCTCAGTTCACCGAGAGAAAAACAGAGGACTTGAGTGGACCTGACAAAGGAATTGAGATGACAGAATTTAAATCAGCTATTTTGCTTTTCTTGATTTTACATTTTTACACTTAATTTTACATTTTACACTTAATTTGGTTTGGGCTTTTTTTACATTCTTCTCTTTTCTTGAACGTCAGAACAGCTGTGTTCAATGAGCTGGAACTGAAATAGGTAAATAAAATGTTACCTGCATGATTAGAGAGAACCGACTGAGTATGTGAGTGTGATTAAGAGTCTATAGCTTAAATTTGTATGAGATGCCATGTACAATTAAGGATTAAGGGAGTATTTTCATGAAACAGAAAAGAAAATTTCTCTTTAATAAGCAATAAATTTCAATTAAAATTATTTAAATTAAAATTAAAAGCAGGCAGTCAACAACACGTAAGTGTTTTCATAACATGTGTCAGCCTCCCGAATAGGCTGTGCATTGAAACATGTCTTGGAACCAGAATAAATATAGAGGCTAAATTTGTTACACCCATTATATTTTTTGTGTGTATTTTTTTGTACATGTTGTGGTTTTGGCTGGGCCAGCCACTAAATGAATGACAGATGCTCACTCCCTTCCCAGAAGAGAAGGGAGAGAAAGTAGATAAGAGATTTATGGGTTGAAAAGAAAGCTAAAACTGCTTTGATTAAATATTAATAATAAAAAAGTAATAATATTAATAAGAAAATAATGAAATATATGCAATATCCAGAAAACCAGTATCACTCCCAGGGTGACAGTCGCATCATCAGCAGGCACTGGGAAAGTCCCAGGCTGGACTCAATGACCAACAGAAGCTGAAGGCAGGAACCCCTTTGATCCCTCAGCTTTTATACTGAGCATGATGCAGATGGGGTGTAATACCCTGTTGGTCAGTTTTGGGTCACCTGTCCTGACCTGCAGGTGCATCCCCTCTTCTGCTTCCAGCTGTCCAACATGGCACACAACAAAGTTATCTGGTCTCAGTTGTTATAGCAGAAGTATAAGCAAAAGCTTCTCAGCATACCATTCCTTGGTATTCACGATAAACGTCAGGTGTTACCCGCTAGAAGCAGATATTGCCTGAAAAATATGTTATTAATCTGTCAGTGCAGCTAGTTAGAAGAGACTTAATCAAAAAGTAAAAATACAAAAAAGAAAATTGATTCTGTTTTACTTCAAACCAGGACAGTACACTTGCATTGTCTTCTTGTGTCTGTTTCTCTGCAGTTTTTTAAGTATGTATTTTTTCATACTTTTTGCAGATCATAAGCCATGTATTTATACTACTTAAGACATTGTAGATGTTGTCAGTGTCTCCTGCCCTACCAGAATCACATAATGATTGAGGTTGGAAGGGACGTCTGAAGTCACTGCAGCCAAGGCTGCCTTGGACTTTCACATCCCCAACAAGTCCTTCCTTGTTGGTGACTATGATGTCCAGCAAACCAGCTCTTCTCTTTGGCTCCACTATCAGTTGGCTGAGAAAGTTTTTGATGTACTTCAGAAACTTCTGCCGTGTTGTCCCTCCAGCAGGTATCATGGTGGTTTAAGTACCTCACGAGGTCCAGGGCATGCAAATGTGGGGCTGCTACTGTCTTTCTGTAGGGGCTCTCATCTACTTATTCTTCCTGGTCCGGCAGTCTATAGCAGACACTGACTACCTGTTTAATCTCTTCTGTTTAATCCTCACCCTTAAGCTCTGAGTTTGCTCCTCATCCATTGCCAAGCAGACCTTCCTGTGTTACAGCTCACATGAAAGGCAACTCCACTCCTTGTCTTCCCAGGCTGTCCTTTTTAAGGAGCCTGTAAAGAGTTTTCCTCCCCTCACTAGAAAATTGGTTGTCAGTCCAGTCGGGTTTCTCACACTGCACACTAGATTAGTGCCTCAGACCTTTGGGATGCTCTAATATCATTTCTTTGATAGAAGAATGTCATATAAATGACTAATATATTATTTGTCTGCTTCAAAAAGAAGTGACAATTACACTTTGCTGGACTGAGAAGCCCACCTACATCATCATCAAGAACTAGCGATCCTGAGAAAAGGATTTTTTTGACAAATTTTGTGGAAATCACAATTTTAAAAGTTTCTGGTTAATTTCCAATGCTAATTCAGGGTGAATCAACTCAAATTATTAGTGATAGCATATAAAGAATTTTTATTAAAAAAAAGAAAAAGAGTGAGCACATTTGTGGGAAGATGTATAATAACAGAACTGGGGATCTGGAAAAAGTGTCTCTTAACAGTGACTGAAATAAAACAGAAGGACAGAGAGGAGCAATTAAAGAGGAAAAATAACTCACCTGTGGAGAAACTGGAAATCCTGGAGACAAGTTGTCCACACATCATTCCTACATTATTCCTGCGTCCCATAATTATTCATGTTACCAATTATCCTTAGAATCATAGAAAGGTTTGGGTCGGAAGGAACCTCTGAAGATCATCTAGTTGTAAGGCCACTTCTCACATCCAGTTTCTCACACTCTCCCAACACCCTTACCATGAACAGAGCCATTTTTTCACTAGATCAGGTTGCTCAAAGCCTTCCTTCTTCATTTCTGCAATTCCATTGGAGTTTTTAATGTAATTACTAGCATTTACATAATTATTCTTTCTTCTGATTATAAAAGGGAAACCGAAGAATCCAGTATATCTATATACTTTGAAAGTAAAACCTTGAGTGCAGAAACTTTTCATCCTTTTCATATTTCTAGCTCATTTTTAACATTCCATCCTTGTGCATATGTGAAGTGTTCAGTATTCAGCTGAAGTTTAACCTGGTAAAAGATACTGTTATTCCAGAATAATACCCATGCATAGAAAGAAGTATAGAAAACCAAACTACAGTCTACTTTAATCCCAGATTTCTTTCAAGTGGAAATAAATTCTGATGGGAATAAAAATTGGGGTTGAAATAAGAAAACCTAGACTTTTAATAAAACACTAAATTAGGCAAGTTGCATATTTCACATTGACAAAAAAAAAAGGAATTTTGACAGACTAGCATATATAACACTGCAATTTGAGGCTCTGAGGACCACTAATATGTGGGCTGGGTTTTTTGATATACCAGACATAAGAAGCTTACATTTTCTTGAACTATTCAAACCATAGCTCCTGGAAGATTTAATTGTAAGAAAAATATACTTGGAGCTACTGGTCAAAGATAACATCAACCTTGAAGGAAATAAGGGGGGGAGGGAATAATTTAAAACTATTAATTACCTTACACATCTTTTAATTCTTTAGTAGATTTTTTTTAGGGAACACTTATCTTTGCAGCCTTTTTATATGATAGTAATGGGGTGTTAATGTACTATAATTTGCTTCTGTACTGGAACATATGGCAACACTGTCTGGTTTTGTTATTTTGATCATTTTCATCTGACATCAACTGCATACAAATGGAGTTACAAGGTATTTTCTTTGGCAAATTTGAAAAATGGTCTGTACATGTTGTCAGTCTACTGAATGATTTGGAATGGACAACACAAAGGAAACTATCCTAATTGAAAATTACACTTGTTGTTTTCAAAGTCTGCTTATACACATTTGCTTCATTCCTATTGTTCATTTTATTAGGTTATATCTCTTTGAAAAGGAACATGAAATGCTAAAAGTAGAATCTTCAGCAGAGATTCCTATTTTCAGCCTCTAGATAACTCAGAAATTATCACAAATATCCATTAAGATATTAAAAATAAATAACATAATTAATTAATTAATTTTAAAAATCCTATCTAGGGAAAATATTGAAGGCCTTTTCCTGCTGTCCTTAATAGATGAAGGTCTTATGTTGGTGGAGAGGGGAGAAAATTATACATTTTATTCTGCTCTTTTTACTTTGTTCCAAACGTTTTCTTCTACTTAATGTGATCTGTCTTAGATGTGAGTCTAAATCAAAGACTGCTATACTTTTAGATAGATTAAAAACTGAATTTTGTATTCATATTTGGCATCTCAAGACCATTCATATCACAGCAATTGAATGAATTTTTCTTTTCTTTAATCCAATATTTTGTTCTCAAAAGATCAAGTGCTGATGTCCTTGATTTTGTTTTTTATTATTTTTTTCCTTTTATTATCACAGTCTCTGATTATCCTTAATAACATAAATGTTTATCAATTATCAAAAATTAAACAAGAAAGAGGGCAAGCCTACTTATGTGGCAAGAGCAATAGTTTATCTTAAGGATTTATCTCCTCCTGACCTCCTGATTAGCTAAAATAAGACAAAAAAAATCTGCCATCAAGAGTTCTTGTTTTCTAAGATAAGGCAATGGATAGTGGGCAATTGGCATAGTTTAACGCTGCTGTTTCCTCTGAGGTAGTGAAACTGGCGCATGTTCTTTGGGAGAGCAGGACTGTGTGCTGGGACAGCTGCCTGTCCAGAGCCGAGTCCCACCAGGGCTGGGCAGCTCATGGGTGCAAAGACCATGCAGGACCAGAAAGTTCCTGCAAGTGGGAGAGGCATCTTCCGACTTCCACATGATGTCTGTCTGTATTTCCTTGGCCCTTCTGCCCTGCTAAATATTCCTTCTCTTTCATTCCTGGAGAATTACCCAGATTATTTGCACAGTGATAGGAATGAAAGGCTTTGGCTTATTAGTGTTAACCTTGACTTGTAGAAAACCTAATAATATCTATACCAAAGTCATATCCTCTGAATCACAATTTGAGCCCTTTATTGAGAGCCTCTCCTCATGAGGGACAAGTGTGATTGCACAGAACAGCACAGCCATCAATAGAACCACAGCAAAATTACAGTCTTTTAAATTATTTTTTTATGTTTTCTGTTGGAACAAAAATAAATAGGCCTCTTGCTAGTCATAGTTAAAAGAAAGATCCCAAAAGGAGATGGCAAAACTTTTTTTAAGAATAATCATTAAAGAGAAAAGAGCAGGAAGAAAGTAGTGCTGAATGTAAGTCCCATCCTGCAAGGATAGCTGGAGCCCTGAAATAGTGTTAATTCCTGTCTGGTTGCAGTGAATTACTTTTGCTATACCATAGAAGGTGCTGTTGTCTGTCATTTTTAGGTCAGAGAAGCCTTCAGACTCCAGATTTTGTTGTGTGAAGAGAAAAAAAAAGATAATTTATTAAGAATTTTTCAAGATTACTGGGACTTAGATACTAAAGCAATATTATTCATTACTTTCATTGACTATTTCACTCGCTGGTTTTCCTCTCGCTGTCGTAACTAATTGTGGATTAGGATGCTGGTGACAGATTGCTGTCAATAGCTGGTGTCTCCATTCACTTTATTAAATTATTTCAGAACCTCCATAACGGCAGAAGTCTGACAGAGTTTAGCTCGGAGATACTGTCTGACCCCAATTGCTTTTAACAGCCCTGTTCTGAAGGGACATCAGAATAACCTTGATGCTTGTAGGATTGCAGTTGATCATGAGGTACCCATTTTTTTGAGGTAAGCAGGTACTGCCAGACTTATCGTAAGAATGCAGGGTACTGGAAATCTGAGCAAATAATTATTAAGTGTTGGGAACTTCAGACTCTTTAGGACACTCTAAATTTGATAGACCCGGTACAACCTATACTTCTCCTGTTTACAGTTGTGGTCTTAAAACAAGTATGTGGCATTAATTACTACTTCTAAAGGAAGACAAGGAAATGCAAATATTCTCAGGAGAACCTCAGACTGACATCTAAATGAGGTTTAATTTTATAAAAACCTTGTCATACTAAGCACTCTCTGGTGAGTTATATGTTCATATCACATGTTTTTTTGTGTTTTTTTAAGATCATGTGCAAGCTTATGATCTTAAAACTGTATTATACAATCCCCATTCTCTTTCAGACTTGAAACAGATATCCTGTCTCAGATTCTGCAAGCTCAGAAGCTATAAATACAAATATTCTCCCTTCTTTAGGCTCTTTGGTACAAATTGCATGAGTAGTTGTTCCATTTTTAACTTGAAAGAGATACCATTGTCTTCCATCAAGTTTAGGAAACCAAAAGGTACCCTTTTTGTTACTGAGTCAAAGAATTTAAAAAAACAAAAACAAAAAAAACCAAACCCAAAACAAAACACACAAAAAGCAACAACAACAAAAAAAAACCCCACAAACCAAAGAGAGAAAGGAAGCAAAATCTAAAATTTTACAAATGAGAAAAATGAAGGAAATGGGACTAGAAAAAGAGAAGAGATTGACAAATAAAGGACGAGAGAAGATATGGAGGGAAATGAGCAGTTTCAGGACCAGTCCAAGCAATATTTGCGCAGCCATTGTGCCATTCATAGCAACGTATCATCCTCCCCTCGCTGTCACACTGATGCTTTCTCTCACTCAGTTCCACCCATCTTTTGTACTCTCCTTGTCCCTTTGCCCTTTCTCATCATCTACTCATTTTACAATGGCAGAAGGAAAAAAAGAGGTTAAAGAGAAAAAGAGGCAGTTGCAAAACAACTCTGTCTTCACTCCTTCACCTTAAATTCCTTTACTGTTAAACAACATGGGTTTTCCTGCAGCACCAGATGCATTGTGTAATTAGGACTGCAAAGTGGAAAACTAATACATTTTTATCATTTCATTGTGTAGTAAAAGGCTGGCAGAGGCTGCCTCTGCCACAGGTGTTGCGAGTGCTCAGAGCCAACCATTTTACAACCATTTTCATCAGCAGAGCAGAGAAAAATATGCACCTAAAATGCATGTAGCATTCAATTCTCCACATTTGTAAGACTTTTTATAAAAGATTGGAAGCTTTTTTTTTCCCATGATACAGAAATAATCTTTTCCTGTGAGAGCAGACCAATGAACCAGATGTGAACCAAGCCTGTGAAATACAAGCACCTAATTACATATCAAAGAAGAAAATAGACACTCGTTTAAATCCACAAATCCTGACTGCAGCTCAGCACAAAAGGCAAATTTAGGAGCTGAGCACACTGAGGCATACAACATTTTCCTCAAAATAATTAAAGTCCGCCAAGGAAAACCATAACTAGCTGTTGATTAGTCCACACAGTGGACTCTCATAAATTGCAAACAAACTTAAATTACCCCCTTCTGCTGCGTCTGAAATTATATAGATAATCCCAACACCACATTTTACATCAGTACAAAGCAAGCATTAGAGTTAGTGTCAGGGGTGCCTGTTGAGAGAGACTTAAAATCAACTCCCTTCCAGCTCTGCTTGACTTTAAGATAATAATTATGGTCTCTATGCCTGTCCAGCAAAGAAATCCCAGTAAAATTCTCATCCTCTGACTTCTGCCTGCAGATGGCCAATAGAGTTTATTAACTATTATGGAGACTGCGAATGAATAAAACAAATACAGTTAGCCAGTAAAAGTTGTTCTGGTCTGTGTTTATTTGCTCTTCCCTGGATATATTACCACTATGCTTGGTTACAGACAATGACAACAAAATCAATCTTAAAAAACATACTGTTGCAGCCTAATTTCTGCTGCTTGCATTTTCTCCATTTTATTTGTCTGAAATCCTCAGCCTCCTTTCTACTGATTTAGGGGCAGCTTTGGTTTAACAGTAGTTTTTATATTTTCTTTTATGCCCTCATACATGTATTGTTTTGAAGTGAGTGGGGCTCTAGTCAATAAGGTCATGCTGCTGCTCTTCTTACTGAGCCTTCTGAGGGACTCTTTGTCAGGAAGTGTATTGACAGGACAAGGGGTAATGGTTTTAAATTGGAAGGGGAGAGATTTAGATTAGATATCAGAAAGAAATTCTTTACAGTGATGGTGGTGAGGCACTGGAACAGGTTGCCCAGGGAAGTCGTGGATGCCCCATGACGTGTTCAAGGCCAGGCTGGATGGGGCTTTGAGCAATTTGCTCTAGTGGGAGGTGTCCCTGCCCATGGCAGGGGGGTTGGAACTCGATCTCTAAGTTCCCTTCCAACTCTAACCATTCTGATTCTGAACAGGGATGTTGAGGTGACCCAGCCTAAGCACTCAGTCTGAATCGTTCTCATGGGCCAGATGGAAAAATCTTCAAAAAATTTCAATCAAGTGTCCCTAGGTCAGTCTGTAAAAGTCATGCCTTTGTATACCTATATCTGATTACTTCTGAGCTGGTTTACAGAGGAATTAAAAAGATGTAAAATAGACTTGTGCAAAGCTGGGCTCAAATGAGATACTGCTGTAAGATTATCTGTTCAGTCTTCATGTTTGATGTTCCTGTGAGGTCCCTGTAGGGCCTGTTCTGTACTAACTTTGTGGTAGACCACACATGTTTTGGGATAAGTTGTAGGGGAAGCACTTTGGAGGGTCTCTTTTTATTTTAGAACTTGTAGTCACCTTCATATTTAAGGAGCTAAAGAAACTGGAGAACAGCAAATAGCAGACATCAAAAGACTAACAGAAAAAGAGGAGCTGAAATTGGAGATTTGTTTATTATGCCACTGAGCTGGTACAGCTTCACTTTCAAGACCGATCTTCAACCGTTAAGTACAAACACAATTAAAAGTAATTAATTTCATTTAAATAATTAATTAATATAGTACCTATGCAGGAATCAAAACTGTACCAGAAGGTACAAAGCACAGGCATATAGTGAGGAAAAGGTTACTTCCTGTTGGAATAACTCAAGTAGATCAGTTGCTAATTCCAAAATTATGTATAGCAGTATCATGAAAGTCAGATACCTCATTTCTCTGGGCTGGTGCTTATGATAAAGCTAGTCATATGACTGAGTAACCTGAAAGTCCCCTGACTTATACAAATAGGCTACTGTTGCACATGAATGAAAAAGTGAGCAGGGACTCTTTTCTTCCATTAACTGTTGGGGATATGCTTTTTCTGAGATAGTTGCAGAAGTCTTTTGGTTGTCTTTATA